>JAJOOF010008412.1:0-43460 GCA_029582545.1 Solanum lignicaule | reverse complement strand
CCCCCACATATGTTTATAAGTCTCCACCGCTACCTGCTTACTATTACAAATCTCCGTCACCACCAACTAAATCTCCACCACCTCCCCCAACCCCCACATATGTTTATAAGTCTCCACCGCTACCTGCTTACTATTACAAATCTCCGTCACCACCAACTAAATCTCCACCACCTCCCCCAACCCCCACATATGTTTATAAGTCTCCACCGCTACCTGCTTACTATTACAAATCTCCGTCACCACCAACTAAATCTCCACCACCTCCCCCAACCCCCACATATGTTTATAAGTCTCCACCGCTACCTGCTTACTATTACAAATCTCCGTCACCACCAACTAAATCTCCACCACCTCCCCCAACCCCCACATATGTTTATAAGTCTCCACCGCTACCTGCTTACTATTACAAATCTCCGTCACCACCAACTAAATCTCCACCACCTCCCCCAACCCCCACATATGTTTATAAGTCTCCACCGCTACCTGCTTACTATTACAAATCTCCGTCACCACCAACTAAATCTCCACCACCTCATTATTATTACAAGTCAACACCTCCACCATCACTAAAACCTACACCAGTATATTTTTATAAATCTCAGCCTCCACCAACTAAGTCTCCACCACCTCCTTATTTCTATAAGTCTCCACCTCCACCATCACCAAAACCTGCACCAATATACTATTATAAATCACCCCCACCCCCGTCACAATCACCCCCACCTTACTACTACAAGTCCCCACCACCACCATCGCCTTCTCCCCCACCTCCTTATTACTACAAGTCTCCTCCACCACCATCACCATCTCCTCCTCCACCATACTTTTACAAGTCCCCACCACCACCATCGTCATCACCTCCACCACCCTACTACTACAGGTCTCCTCCTCCTCCATCACCATCTCCCCCTCCACCATACTATTACAAGTCTCCACCACCACCATCACCATCACCTCCACCACCCTACTACTACAAGTCTCCTCCTCCACCGTCCCCGTCACCTTCCCCACCCTACTACTACAAGTCACCACCACCACCTTCGCCATCTCCTCCACCACCCTACTACTACAAGTCTCCTCCTCCACCATCCCCATCACCTCCCCCACCCTACTACTACAAGTCACCTCCTCTACCATCGCCTTCTCCTCCACCACCTTACTACTACCACCCTCCACCTCCACCAGTAAAGTCTCCTCCTCCACCCTATTACTACACCTCACCTCCTCCACTAGCATATGTTTACGCTTCTCCACCACCTCCAACTCACTACTAAGTATTTCTAGGAGCTCAATCATTCTCCTGAATCAATCAAGTGAGTAGCTGTTTGAATTGTGATTATTTTTTATATAAGACTTTTCTTTCTTCCTAATAAATCTCTAATGTTTTATTTGGTTGTTTCTATTCAGATTTCAATTTGATGCACAAAATAAAGAATGGTTTCTTGAGGGAAAGATTCAAACTCCAATGGCAGAAATCAATTAGTAATTTATTGAATAAGATCTTCTATTTTACAATTGGAAGATTGATACTTCATGACATGGACCAGTTTGCTTCAACTTCTCCTCTTGCCTTCTTGCTCATTGTTCTCACTGCTTGTTCATGGAGAAATAGCTTCAGTAACTTAATTATTACTTACAATAAGTTATCAGTTGTTGGTTCTTGAATGTATATGAGCTTTGATGTTTTATTCCTTAATCCATTCATTTCCTATTAGTTATAATTGTATGTTGTTTTCTTGTACTTTGTACTCCGTGTACAAATCATGAATAAGAAGATTAATTTTATAAAATTCACTACTTTTTTTCAACAAATGAGTCGGCCTATATACACTACAACGTCATTTAAGGTGCATTTATCTTTTTTAAGAAACTTTGCATATGTAGCTAATTAAGGGCTTTAAACATTAACATCACCACTATTTGCAAGTTCGAAGAAGTGAATTTTGAATTCTAAATATAGAACACGAGTTTAAATTAAATGAGTGGTATTGTAAAAACATGTTTTTTTCTTTCTTTCAAAAGCTCTTATATATAAGACTAGATAACTTATCCGCACTTCGCGAGGTAATCCATGACCACATTGAGATTATCAATGATTATTTTCTAATATCTGAATATTAGAAATTTAATTTGATATTGTCACATGTTAGTGAAAAACTACAATATAACAGAATTACAAGATTACAATTGAAAAAAAAAATGAAGAAATAAATCTCTTCAGGCTGAGGCGCGGATATCTCACTCTCTTTAAGGAGATTCAAGTCCTCTGCAGCAAATGTTTTTCACCGTTCCAGCAGTAATTCTCTTGACTTGTCCCCTCCAGGATACAACAGCCTTCACAAAGTATAACTCAACAACTCTTGACAAGAGTTGAGTCCAGAGCTCCACAAATAAAACACCCCCCTTCAACTAATAAGAACTCTCTTTTTGACAAACATTATGTACTCTCTATTTTTCTTGTTTGTTGTGTGTACCAAACCAAATGAAGACCATCACTATTTATACTAGAAGAAGTCTTCCTAGCAATGAATAGGAAGATAATGGTGTAGTAAATAGTGAAGATAATGACCTTATGAGTTACATGGTTTACAAGATATAATGGAGGAAGAATAATGAAGAATCAATGGCAAAGGCCACCAACGGCTAAGAGCTGCTAACAACATTACATACAAACAATAACTCCAAATGGAGTAATGCAGCAAATAAGTGCCACCAACGGTCAATGTCAAAAACGTCAAGTAATGGGCAATGAAGCCTCAAAACATTGATTCCAAAATACAATTAAAGTGGCCAATAACATTCTGATAGGAATAGCTGCAAGAGGAATGGGAAATATGCACCTTAACCATTATTTAATAATATTAAAATGCTCCCAAACCAACAATCCCCCACTCATTATAATATTAGACAAAAAAGTATATCAGCTGAAGGAAGACTACTATGCATAATGAAGGTGTGCTCTGCATTGAACCTCCACTAGTAACTTTTACTCCAGAGTCTTAGTGGTCTCAGACTTGAACTATGACTGTTTAAGGGAAATAAAATATCACTGTCCACACATAATAATCAAGGTGTTGACATGAGCTTTGAGCCAGCACGTTACGGCCTTGTGCTATCCCAATTTCATGAGTGCTTTTGAGAATAAGCCTAATTCTCATAGGAAGCGACCTACTTCCACACTTACATAGGTGAAATCTGTCGAGAGTGCTCCGATAGTTTAACACTCCACCCATACGGGCTACAAATATTCATTAAGAGTTTTATCAACTCAACCTTCACAAATTACTACAGGAAACAATGCACTCACATCATAGGGACGGAATAAAAGATAATGCATTTTTCACAACAAGTCATCATATGATTAGTTTTTCCCTTTGAACTTGGTTATAGGATCTCTAGTCCCCAGGTTGGGTTTCCTCATATATGACTCAAGAATTTATAGGCTTCAATCTCATCGTCCTCGATATGCTCCAGATCTTTTCTCTCGTTGAGACCTTAGTAAGAGGATTTACAAGATTATCACAAGATTTGACATAATCAACATTAATGGTACCGTTTGTCAAATACAATCTTACATTACTGTGTTTCCTCCTTATAAGTCTGGATTTACCATTGTAATAACGGTTTTGAACTCTACCAATCGCAGCGGCACTATCACAGTGAATTAAAATAGGAGGAATTGATTTTTCAAAATAAAGTATTTGAAACAATAAATCTCTTAACCAATTCGCTTCCTCACTAGCTGAAGCTAAAGCAATTAGTTCAGCCTCCTTGGTAGAGTTAGTAATTATAGTTTGCTTTTTTGATCTCCAACAAATAGCACCACCACCTAAAGTAAAGACATAACCAGTAGTAGAACATGAATCACCTGATAATGTGTTCCAATCTGCATCACAAAAGCCTTCAAGTATAGCAGAATATTTTTTATAGAACAAACCACAATTTTTTGTTCTAATTAAATATCTTATAACTCTTGTTATAGCATGCCAATGTTCATTACATGGCTTGCTTGTAAACCTATCAAGTACTCCTACTGCATATGCAATATCAGGCCTAGTGCAATCAATCACATATCTCAAACTTCCTATTATGCTAGAATATTCCTTTTGATTTATTACATCATTTTCACTTTCAACAGGAAATAAGTGAACACTTGAATCAAAAGGAGTAGCAACATGCTTGCAATCATGAAAGTTATATTTTTTCAAAATTTTATCAACATAATGTGACTGGTCAAGGAAAATTCAATTACATGTTCTTGTTATTTTTATTCCAAGAAGAAAATTTGCCTCACCAAGATCTTTCATATCAAAATGGCTTCTAAGAATATTTTTAGCTTCATCAATAACATTCATGTTAGAGCCAAAGCTCAACAAATCATCAACATATAGGCAAATAATCACATGTGGATTATTCCATGACTTATGATATATGCACTTATCACACTCATTTGTTTTAAAACCATTTTCAATCATGCAGGAATCAAACTTTTCATGCCAATGCTTTGGTGCTTGTTTCAAGCCATATAAGGATTTAGTAATTTTACACACTTTGCTTTGTTGGTCTGCTTCAACAAAAGACTCAGGTTGATCCATATAAATTTCCTCATTTAGGTCCCCATTTAGAAAAGCAGTTTTTACATTCATTTGATGAATTTGTAAATCAAAAATTGCAGCCATAGCAATTAAAAGTCTTATGGATGTAATTATTGTTATCGGAGAAAAAGTATAAAAAAAATTCTAGGCCTTCTAGTTGTTTAAAACCTTTTGCAACTAGTCTAGCCTTGTATTTATCAATAGATCCATCCGGTTTTAACTTTTTTCTTAAAACCCATTTGCAACCAATAGTTTTACAACCCTGTGGTAAATCAACTAACTTTCAAGTTTTATTAGAAATTAGTGATTCCATTTAATCATTTACAGCCTCTTTCCAAAAAATAGAATCATGTGAAGATAGTGCTTCTTTCAAAGAGAAAGGGTCATCTCCAACATTGAACACACAAAAATCAGGACCAAAATCTTTTTCTATTCTAGCTCTTTTACTTCTTCTTAACTCAAAATCATTAACTTCTTTATTTTTCAAAGTAGAAGTAGAAGAACTAGGTAGTGACAAAATATTTTGTTCAATCCTTTGACCCCCACTATTTTTAGAATCAAAAGGAAATTTATTTTCATGAAAAATAGCATCACCCGATTCTATCACAATATTACTTCAAGATTAAAAAATCTATGGGTTTTACTATTTGAAGCATAACCAAGAAAAGCACAAGTAGAAACTATCTTACCCAACTTTGTAATCTTGGGATCCATTAGCCTCACAAAGGTTAGACAATCCCAACCTCTTAGATATCCCAAACTTGGCTTGTGACCTTTCCACAATTCAAAATGTGTCAATTTAGACTTTTTATGAGGCACGCGATTCAACACATAACAAGCAGTTAAAATAGCTTCACCCCAAAAATTAGAGGTGCATGTGACTCAATAAGTATGACATTAGTCAAATCAACCAACGTTCTATTTTTCCTTTCCGCTACACCATTAGATGAAGGAGAATAAGGAGTAGTAGTTTCATGAACTATTTCCAATGATCTAACAAAAGAATTAAACTCATTTGACTCATATTCACGGCTTCTATCACTTCTAATTCTTTTTATTTTTCTTCCAAACTGATTTTTCAACCTCATGGAGATAAGTTTTGAAATTTTCAAAAACATCACTTTTATTTTTCATCAAGTAAACATATGTAAACTTAGAAAAATCATCAATGAAAGTGATAAAATATCTATTACCTCCACAAGTTAAAATTTCACCAAGTTCACAAATATCAATATGAACTAATTCTAACAAATCAGTTTTTCTTTCAATTTGAAAATGAGGTCTTTTAGTGATTTTGGCTTTACTAAAAGCCTCACACTTTTCAAAATTCTTTTTAACCATTGGGATTAATCCTAAACTACTCATGATTCCAACATAACGATCATTAATATGACACAAACGAGCATGCCAAAAATTGGTAGAATAAAGCATATAAACAGAAGTAGAAAATTTAGTCATTTCAACATTCAGTTTAAACATCCCATCACAAGCATACCCCTTCCCCACAAAAATATTCTTCTTCACAATTACATATTGATCAGATTCAATAATCTGTTTAAATCCTGCTTTATTAAGAAGAAAACTAGACATCAAATTTTTTCTCATGGAAGGAGTATAGAATACATCTTTCAAAGTTAATACCCTTCCAGAAGTAAAACACAATTCGACACCTCCCGTTCCAAGCACTTGAGTTTTGTGAGAATCACCAAGCATATTGGTTTTGAGCTCCTCAAAATGAGTATATTTTTTAAATCAGTCTTTGTCATAACAGACATGACGGTTTGCACCAGAATCATCCCACCATCCATCAACACTCCCAATCATGTTTATGTTGGTAATCACTGCCACAAAAGGTTCTTCGATAACGTTTGCCTGAGGGTTAGAACCACGTTTTTGGAATCTGCAAAATCGAGCAATATGCCCACTCTTGCCACAAACAAAGCACGGTCCCTTATCTTGAACTTGTTGATTTTGTGCTTCGTTATTTTCACCATTATTTTTCTTGGGAGGTCAACTATTATTTTTCTTAATTTTTTTCTTCTTAGGCTTCAAAGAAGTATTTTTGTGAGTTTCAAGAGTAGCATTATTTGAAGTAATTAAATTTACCTTTGTTGCGATGTTGCTCTTTTCTTTTTGTAAAAGTGCATCTTGGCCCGTTGCCTCTTCACCATTGTACTTTTCCATTTTCTCATGATAAGAAATAAGTTCATCATCATCCATGGAGGTGTCATCAAATTTATTAGGACACATAAGAAATATTGAGAAAAGTTAAGTAGAAAAGTACTTTACCCTTCCATCTTTTGAAATGGTTACCATTGAACCGAAATGGCTTGTTAAGGTCTCCCATCTTGACATCCGCGGTTTTTTCAATTGTAGTCATTATTGAATCTCCTTAAAATTGTTAGTGAAAAACTACAATATAACAAAATTACAAGATTATAATTGAAAATAAAAATGAAGAAATAAATCTCTTCAGGCTGAGGCGCGGATATCTCGCTCTCTTTAAGGAGATTCAGGCCCACTGCAGCAAATATTTTTCACCGGTCCAGCAGTAGTCCTCTTGACTTGTCCCCTCCAGGATACAACAGCCTTCACAAAGTATAACTCAACAACTCTTGAAAAGAGTTGAGTCCAAAGCTCCACAAATAAAACACCCCCCTTCAACTAATAAGAACTCTCTTTTTGACAAACATTATGTACTCTCTATTTTTCTTGTTTGTTGTGTGTACCAAACCAAATGAAGACCATCACTATTTATACTAGAAGAAGTCTTCCTAGCAATGAATAGGAAGATAATGATGTAGTAAATAGTTAAGATAATGGTCTTAGGAGTTAAATAGGTTACGAGATATAATGGAGGAAGAATAATGAAGAATCAATGGCAAAGGCCATCAACGGCTAAGAGCTCCTAACAAGAAATGTTGTAACATACAAACAATAACTCCAAATGGAGTAATGCAGCAAATAAGTGCCACCAACGGTCAATATCAAAAACGTCAAGTAATGGGCAATGAAGCCTCAAAACATTGATTCCAAAATACAATTAAAGTGGCCAATAACTTTCTGATAGGAATAGCTGCAAGAGGAATGGGAAATATGCACCTTAACCATTATTTAATAATATTAAAATGCTCCCAAACCAACATCACATATATTAAGAACTTAAAAGATTGTAAAATTCTTACTCTTTCGAGAATTTTATCTTCTACATATTTACAATTATAATATTTGTTCTTTGATATAATTGTCTTCTCAATATTGAATGTTTTTTCATAGATTAGTCAATTATCATTTTCCCTATTGTTACTCAATTTGATGGCCTATTATTCATTCTTTAGCCAGTAGCAACTAGTTTTCCTTGTTCCTCCATGCCATTGTCCATATATACCCCTAAATATGTCATAATGTGAAACGGCAACTCGCCGAAAAAGAAGGGCAAACAAGTTGACCATCACCAAAGGTGACAGCACTTTGATAAAAAATGAAGGCTTAAAGGAGTTCAGGTGGTAATCAATGATCCGCCAAATATGAAAGGCAGAATCAAACGAGATCACCAATTGAGGTTCAAACAACTAAAGAAAATGAAAGACAAGCTAAGGAACAGACGGCAATCCGATGATCGTGTTCTATGAGCCTGACTAATGTTGCCAAGTTGGTCATGTAGTGAATTTTAGGCCAAATTTTGGGAAACTATAAATAGCTCAAAAGTGAGAGAAAATAGTTCTTTTTAGAGAGTTTTTCAGAGTTTTTGAGATTCTTTTGTATGAGACTTTTTACCTTATGAAAAACATCTTTAGTCTTAGGGTTTTAATTTCACTCTTGAAATTGACAATTTCAAGTTGAAATCAAAGTAGGTGTTGATTATAATTACTTAATTTCATCACGTTCATGGTTGAGCATGATAGGTATAATCTCTTTACTTTTTGTGATGGGCGGTTAATCCCTGATTTTAGGGGTGCAATTATGGGGTTGGGTGTTGATTTAATGTAGTGGTATTATGTTTTGCTCTGTTTTTATTGTTGTTTATTCATGAATTTAGGCTAATTAGCATGAGGTTAATTCATGGGTTAAGGTTGAAAACTTAATCCTATTCTCGATCTCCAATTGATGCTCAAAAGAGATCGATTGGAGTGGGGTAATTAGTTTAATGCATGCAATCTAGATTTGATTTCTATTGTTTTCTCGAAAGAGAGATTATTGTTCAGATCTATACTTTAAACATCTTACAAAGAATTCCATCTATCCATGTTATCTAGAAAGTCTTTGTCATCAAATATTTCAAAATTAATTAGGATTAGGCAAAGATGGAACATTATTCGATATTGATATGGATGTCATAGAGACAACTCTCTTCGAATTGTTAGAACAAAAATGACAAAAGTACAAGGAATCCAAAACAAAACTTGCTTGGCTTAGAGGCATGTTAAAACGTTTCTGGAAGATAGTGGGAGTCTCTTCCACGAGTAAATGGAAGAATAAATAATAAGTACTCCATCTTCGAGATTCAATTAAGCCACAAAATAAGTGGCATTCAAGAATTTTTCTCTTCTATTCTTGAATTGGTGATTTCACCTTTTGATGAATGTCTCACAATTGATTTTCTACGGAAAAGTTATTTTTTTGAGTGCTTAATTTTTCAACCAAAAGAAACTCAATTTATAGGACAAAAGTTTTGTAAGAGAAGACTTAAGTTAAATTAAATATATTATAGGTTCATGAATTGAGAAGAAAAACATATCTTCCAAAAAACTTTTAACATAGAATCAAAACAAAATGAATGTTACAGTTCACATTCATATATTTTGTATATTTCAAAAACTTTTAATGGATGAATTTGTTTTAAAATTAATTTAAACACTAACTCTTACATTATATTGTATTGGAAGGACAAATTTGTTGATTTCTACTTTTGTCAACTGTACTATTAATTAGAAATTATGTAAAACAAGTAAATTTGAAAGACATCTTCTCATTATGAATATACTTATATAACGTTGTAACTCGATGAGCGTAATTGTAATACATTGTAAATATTTGTTAAATTACTATCTTCATCGAAATCCTTTTTGAGAATCAAACGATATCAATTTTGGTAGGATATCTACTAATCCTAGATAAGAATGGACAGATTTTAAATATTTGTATATAGTTATTGTAGATAGAGTTAAGTACTCTTTTAATTCTATTAGGATTCTAAGTCCTTCTCCTATCTTAGTATTTAAATATTGAATGTATCATTGATAAATTATCAATTCAATCAAAACTCTTTCATGGTATCAGAAGCAGAGAACTATACGCTTCCTTTGACCATGGCCAACTCATCAATCAGTAGCTCATCCTCTACCAATTTTCCACATCCAAATTTGATCAAGTTAGATAGAAATAATTATGTATTGTGGAAGTCGCAGATTTTACCTGCGATAAGAGGTCATGACCTGGAAGGGTACGTTGATGGATCACATAAGTGCCTTGAAAATTCATCCCCTACAATTCAATCAATGAAAATTCACATGAATCGGTTGTGAATCCTGCGTACTTAGCATGGAGAAAATAGGACCAATTACTCCTTAGTTGGCTTCTTTGGACTCTCACTGAGAGCGTTTTGGCACAAGTTATGGGGTGTGCCTCATCCATGTAAGTTTGGCAAACATTAGAAAATATGTTTGCATCTCAATCGAAGGCGCGACTTATACAACTTCATCTTCAGTTGCAGACCACAAAGAAAGGCTCTTTGTCCATGACAGATTACCTTCAAAAAAATGAAGTCTATTGCGGATAATCTTGTTGCAGCAGCACAACCAGTCAAAGATGACAATCTCATTCTCTACATTCTTAGTGGCCTAGGCCCAAATTACGATGCTTTGGTTGTTACAATTACCTCTAGGGCAGAAGCTATCTCCATCGCTGATCTCCATGGGCTGCTCTTAAGTCATGAAACTAGGCTTAAGATTTTGAATTTTATAGTACAAGGTCTTGGTCAAGTTAATTTGACAGTAAGGAATTCTAATACTAGTCAAAAAAATGAGAATGGTTTCCGCAAGAACAATACATCGAATAATAACAATGGTAGGTTTGGACAAGGTCGAGGTCGTGGTCGTAGTGGTCGATATATATGGGTCATGGTCAATCTCATAATCCCACGGGCTCTTCTCAATGTCAAGTGTGTAAAAAATATGGACACACTGCGTTAACATGTTATCATCATTTTGATCATGCTTATCAAACAAGTTCTAATACTCACATGGCAGCCTTTATAGCCCAACCAAATACGGTCTCTGACCCAGCTTGGTATCCTGATTCCGGGGCTATAAATCATCTCACCAATGATCTCAATAATGTCACTATCCGTGGAGACTACATTGGTAATGAGCAAATTGTGGTTGGTAATGGAACAGGTTTACCTATCTCTCATATTGGTGATTCCAAGTTGCTTTCTTCGTCCCGCTCAATTCACTTGAAGAATATTTTATTTGTGCCTGAAATTACTAAAAGCTTATTAAGTGTAGCACAATTCACTGTTGACAATAATGTGTTTTTTGAATTTCATCCTTATTTTTGTCTTGTGAAGGATCGGGCAACGGGGAAGCTCCTATTGGAAGGGAGATTTGAAGATGGCCTCTACAAGCTTCTCTCCATTAGCAGATCTGATTTGCGCTCATTCAATAAACCTCAAGCTTTTCTAGTGACGAAACCATCTCTAGATGTATGGCATAGTCGTTTAGGTCACCCTTCAATAAAAAATATTCAAAGGTTTGGTAAAGCTCTCAATCTAGCAGTTCCTATGAATAAATTTTTAGGTGGTTGCGCTTCTTGCCAACAAGGCAAAAGTCATAAACAACCTTTTCCTATTTCAACTTTATTGTCGCTCCATCCTTTAGACCTGATTCACTCTGATGTATGGGGTTCTGCTCCTTTGTTAGCAAGCAATAAATTTCGTTATTATGTTGTGTTTATTGATGATTGCACCAAATATACTTGGTTTTATCCTATGTCATCTAAAAGTGAGGTATATACTATCTTTTTACGTTTTAAATCACAAGTTGAAAACTACTTTGAACGTAAAATAAAGGTAGTCCAGTCTGATTGGAGAGGAGAATATAAAAAATGCTCCAAATATTTTGAACAAGTTGGCATATTTCATCAGGTGTCTTGTCCTCACACTCATGAACAAAATGGCTCCGCCAAAAGAAAACATCGTCACATAGTTGAAATGGGCTTAGCTCTTGTAGCGCATGCCTCTCTTCCTCTTCAATTTTGGGACTATGCATTCTCTACTGCAACCTATCTCATAAATATTATGCCAACTCCTATCCTAAAGAATATCTCACCTATTGAGAAATTACATGAAAAGCTCCCAGATTATCATTTTTTGAAAGTATTTGGTTGTGTTTGCTATCCTTATTTGCGACCTTATACTTCTCACAAGCTTGCTTTTCGATCTTCTCAATGTATTTTTTTAGAATATAGTTCAAATCATAAAGGTTATAAATGTCTTCATGTTCCAAGTGGTCGTATCTATATTACTCGTCATGTTGTCTTTGATGAGTCTTTTTTCCCATACGTCACTTCAAATCGTGTCATCACTGTAGGTCCTTCACCTTTTGTATGCTCACCTATGTTAATCGTAATTGCTCCATGCAATACTTCTACATCCAGCAACACACTTCCCCTGCCAACTCCCCTTACACAACCTTGTACTCCTCTTCCTCCAAATTCCTTAACTAACATAAACCTTCTAGTTGAGTTACCTCCTCCACTCTTGCACAATCAACCCTCTCAACAGATTCCTAAGTCCAACCCTTCCACAAGAACTAAATCCACTACCACAAATCATGCTCCCCATCACATGATTACAAGAAACAAAGGTAAAGTGACTAAACCTCAAGCCAACCTCTCCACCAAATATCCACTTCCAGATTCATCTCTTCCAATCGAGCCGACTTGTTTTACCCAGGCAAATAAGGATCCAAAATGGAGGGAAGCTATATAGGAGGAATACAATGCTCTCACTCATAAAGGAACTTGGACCCTCGTACCCGCATCCAATATCAAGAATATAGTTGGTAGCAAATGGATTTTTAAACTCAAACTTCATCCAGATGGGTCCATTGAGTGTTATAAGGCTCGTCTAGTTGCAAATGGGTATAATCAGGAAGTTGGCATCGACTATCATGGTACATTTAGTCCTGTTGTGAAACCTACCACAATAAGAGTTATTTTGACTTTAGCCCTGTCAAAAGGATGGTCTATTCGCCAACTTGACGTCAAGAATGCATATTTACATGGCGAGTTACAAGAAGAGGTATATATGGCTCAACCTACTAGATTTATTGATCCGCAGTTTCTTGATCATGTGTGTCGTTTACATAAGGCGTTGTATGGTCTCAAATAAGCCCCTAGGGCTTGGTTTGAGAAGCTCAGTTCAACATTACTTTGCCTTGGCTTCAGTAGCTCTAAGTGATACTTCTCTGTTTATTCATTCATGTGGTTCCAATATTACTATTGTATTGGTTTACGTGGATGACCTTATAATCACAGGAAGTTCTACTGATTTCATAAATGCTCTCATTTAGAAGTTGTCCTTTGACTTCACTGTGAAAGATCTAGGAGATTTGCATTATTTTTTAGGTGTGGATGTTACTGCTTCTCCTACTGGTCTGGTATTATTTCAAACCAAATATGTTAGAGACCTTTTACAGAGAGCTCATATGGATGGTGCATGACCGATTTCAATTCCAATGGTCAGTGGGTTGCAATTATCCAAGCATGGAAGCACTCCCTTTGAAGATCCAGCGCTATACCAAAGTCTAGTCGGGGTTCTTCAGTATATCAACATTACTAGGCCAGATGTATCCTATTATGTTAACAAATTATGCCAATTTATGCATTCTCCTACTATTACTCATTTACAAGCGAGTGTTGCGTTATTTAAAAGGGACTATGCATCTTGGTTCACAACTTCGACAATCTTCGACATTAATTGTCAATGGCTTCTCTGATGCGTACTGGGCAAGGAGTCCTGCTGATCGGCGATCCACTCATGGTTATTGTATTTTCCTAGGGCCTAATCTAGTATCGTGGTGTTCCAAGAAGCAAAGAGTTGTTTCATGATCTAGTACTGAATCTGAATATCGAGGCTTAGTTGTTGCTACGGTTGAAATTACATGGTTACAACATCTTTTACAAAAATTACGTGTTCCTTTGCCTAAACCTCCTAAGCTCTGGAGTAACAGCTTATCTGCTACTTATCTTACTGCCCATCCAATCTTTCATGCTCGTACGAAGCATATTGAGTTGGATTTCCATTTTGTCCGAGAGAAAGTTGCCTTTAAGGATCTGGACATCTGTTACATAAGCTCAAGAGATCAAGTAGCTGATACCTTAACTAAAAGTCTACCAGCCCGACGGTTTTTGTTCCTTCGAGACAAGCTTATTGTTACAACATCATAGTTTCGCTTGCGAGGAATGTTAGGATATCTACTAATCCTAGATAAGGATGGACATATTTTAAATATTTGTATATAGTTATTGTAGATACAGTTAAGTACTCTTTTAATTCTATTAGGACTCTAAGTCCTTCTCCTATCTTAGTATTTAAATATTGGATGTATCATTGATAAATTATCAATTCAATCAAAACTCTTTCAAATTTTAACTTACATTTTAGGATGTATGTTTTTATCATATTGTTATGAAAAAAGTTGTAATTTATAGTACTTTTCGTATAGTTTTTAAATATCTAAAATTATATTTTAAAGTATTGAATAAATGTAATCTAATTTAGTTTTGAAAATCAGTCAAATTAACTCTTGAAAAGCGCAACATGACAATTAAAAAGGGACGGACGAAATATAAAACAAGAAACAATTGTTCCATTCACTAGCCAGCATATGAGCTGGTACAATTTAAAGTAATCAGCAATGTAACTCAAATCACCAAACAAGAAATTTGAACTCACTCTTTCTTCAAATTAAAATTACAAGCTTCAATTGGAAAACAACAACCACAACATGAAGAATACAAATATAAAAAATGTTGGAGAGACATATTACATGCACACAAGACACCAAATTAAGAATATAACAAGTGAAGTCTCAAATTAATATTTTTGTTCACACTAAAGTAATTGAACTCATAATAGTAAATTAAAGTCCATTTACTCCAACATGACAAAAAATAATTTTACTAGTACCTGTATATTTTGTAGTTAGAGGAAGATCCAATTTGTCCCATGAAATCAATAGAATCAGAAGCATTTTTCATGCGCTGTAAGAAGAGATTATTCCTTCTTTGCTGCAAAAGCATCTCATTCTCTTGTTGTCGTAATGCAGCTGCTTCCTCTTTCTGTCGAACTTGTTCCTGCAGCTGTCGAATTTCTTCATCCGCCTGTCCAGACATCTCATCTTTTAAGGAGTTAATGAATGTTTTTACAGAATCAATCTCAGAATTAGCCGTTTTTACTTCATTGAGTTTTTTCTTAAAGAAAGACAAAAGATGATGTTCATTATCATCTCGTGATTTGGTTTCATAAAGATGAGCACAGTTTGCATGGATATTGAAGTCGCAAAGAGAACAATTGTAGGTGAAAGTAGGACTGCAGGATGTGCCACAAAGATGGCAGTGGTGCAGTTGGGCGGATAGAGAAGGCGTAAGGTGTGTTTTTCATGGAATTTGTTTTGAGTAGATTGTGGGAGGTGAGAGCATGATTTGTGAAGGTAAAAGTTGCAAGAAGAGCAAGTGTAACAAGAACCAAAGAGGGGAAGGTTGCAACCAAAGCAAGTTTTAGATTTTGTTAGGTTTTCACTTGGTACCTCTATGGTACGAAGATCATGTGGATGGCAAAAATGCCTCATCACTCTTCAAAGGAATAAGTGTGTATGTTTGTATCACAGACTTAGAGTCTCACTTATGTTCCGTGTGCCAATGTGTGTCTATGAACCTAAGCCAGCCTTGATATTTATACTAAAATTCATGAGCTAAATATGTTAGTATTCTTTTAATCAAGTCAAGTTGGCTAATTTGAGGAATCCCACTACTTCTCAACCAAAGAAAATGGAATTTATCTCTATATATATTCAAGTGGGCTACTTCCTAACAACTACTAATAACTTCATACATACATATGCCATCTATTGACATGTACAAATTAAGAGTGTCAAGAAAATACTGCAAGTTGCATATTTTAGATGGAGTACCACTTATTTATTTATTCTTTTTTTTTAGTACCACTTATTTTATTATCAACTACTGGAAATTAAACAAACTTTGAGGGTGGAGTTGGCCTTATCCTTAGTTGTTTAACCAAATACTATATAGTGAAGTTTAAGAGAAATTTTAGGTGACATGGAATTGAAGGATTTGTTTAACTAATACTTATCTATCCATTTTTACTTGTCTAATATTGACTTGACACACCGAAATAATGCCTAAGAATGTTCAGTAGCAGCTATATGTATCTTTACTTCTCCTTTTAAGATCAACTCATGATCATCATACCATATATATAAAAATTAAAGTGTGAAATAAGTAAAATCTATTTCCCACTAATAATATCACCTACACGGACTAAATCATATTCCCCACTAATAAATACTACTTATATGGATCTTCTCCTTTTTCCATTCCATTGTACCCTCTTTAGCTAGATCTACATTGATCCTAGAAAATTTTAGGTCTTGTTTGTGGTTGTGCTGATGTAAAAATAATGTAACTACCATAGTTTTTCTTCTTTTTACATACTAAATTTATTTATACATCTCAATATGAACTTGAATAGCTAAATGGATGTAGAAGTTCTACATAGCCTAAAAAATGATCAGAACTCTGTCAGCATGTATACCAACAAAAGCAGATAAACTCCCATCTGATCAAATAAATTTCCATTAACTGCTCAAATGTTTGTCATGTTACAAATAACATGAACTATGAAGAATAATCAGCCAAGTGTTTAAATGGGCTACATGAAAAAGAATGGAACCCCCAACTAAGGTATTGGTGAATCCCTACATCCAATAATATAAATCTAGATTTCACCCCTCGTGTACACGGCACAGATGTAATTCAGCAATGACAGGGCAGCTTCTATACATGAAATCGATTATTAATTTACGTACCACATTCTAATGTACCAGCCCCGAGGCTACGAAGGTCTTCTGGGGCTCAGAAATGCACCTCATCCTGAACTTCAACAGCCACCTCCACACGATATCCTGTTTCTCAACTGTCATGCAGTGTGGAGAAGTATTTCTCTAAGCATGTCACAGAACTGCACGGCAGTATTTTCTTCTAATAGCTACTATCTTACCACCACCATGATTTTAAATGATACTTGATATTTCACTCTCATTAGATGGTTCTAAGCATTCCCATGGGTTGGAGTAGAAATAATCCTCTTCTTTAGGTCGGACAGGAATAACCAACCTCTTAGCAGGGTTTCCCATGCGTTCAGTGTGAGCTTCCTTAACAGCAGCAGAAAACTCATTCCACGTAAACGATCCAACATTATACTGGTCTATCAAATCTACAAGGAGCTTTCTGTCCAGCAAAATCGTTTTCTTGAATCCAAGATGTCTGCATAAAATGGGAGACTTTATCATAGAAGTCCTTAATCAAACGCTACTTATAAAGTACATTCTCTACAACAGAAGCTAAAATTGAAATGAGACAATTAACTGGGGTACAATATTTCACAACAATATGCATCTTTAATGAAAAGTTACTTATAAATCATGCAAACCCTATTAATTTCTTGTACGGCTTGCATAAATAGAGAATCTTATCAGCAGAAAATACCTGCGATGTCCTTCAACAACCTTAGCCATGTTTCCATCATATGTTGGAACAAAGATATCACTCTCCAGTGAAACAAGATAATCTAGTGCTGCCATCTGTGAAGAGTGATTTTGAAAGAACCTAAGCTCAGAAGGCTCTAGTAATGTCTCCTTCCGCACCTGCTCATAACAAGAACCAGCACAAAAGGCGAGAGTCAGCCAATTCAGGAAAACATATTCCAAAGCTTAAAGGAAAACTTGGAGCTTTCTAGCTACCAAATTTGGATAAGCTGCCGCAAGACTCGCCATTCTCCTTGTCCCACCATAAATCTCCCCAGCAGCAATATAAACTTGGATGCTAGAATCAATGTCTAATGCCCTTAAAGTAAGAGCAGTCTCCTCAGGTGTCAAAGGACAGAGACCATCTCTCCTTTTCAATTCAGAGTTAATGATTTTTTCTTTCCACCACGGATAAGCATATCTGTAAAAGGATTAGATCAGACGAAGAAAGAGGGGTAACTTAAGGCCACTGCTGACTACAAGCTATTACTTCACCTCATTCTTGTCAACTCTTCAACCTCCTCCTTGTTGCAGCCCTGACTACAGCCAGAGAAAGCTAACATATCCATTTCATACCTCAGGTGCAGCACCATAAAACGACCCTTTTGCCTGATAAGTCGAATAACCTTTTTACCCAACTCTTCTATCTGAGGGGTAAATCTTAAGGCACTAAAATTGACTCGGCATCGCAGTTTCTGAATTTCAAAAGGTTGACCATTATTGGCAAGCCGAGCATCAGTTCTGTTCAAGTGAACAACTTTATATTTCCGAATCAATGGAAGGACCTGTATTCAGCAAATGTGACGGTCATTACTAGGAAAGCGGCTGCAAGTATCACGTACAAAACATTGTGACATGAAAGAACAAACCTGATCTTGGTAGTAAGAAATATCAGACCAACTAATAGGAGGCATGGTATAAATCATTCCTAGCACTACTCTCCTCTTCAGTCTTGGGGGTAGCTCTTTCAATATTCGAACCTCATCCCTCAAGGACGTTATAAAATGATCAACATCAAATATGTCTTGAAATTCACTGCAACTCAAGATTGCATTTTTAAATTGTATGACAGATCATCATACTTTTTCTAAAGAAGCTAGTGATTCATAAGACCACACAAAAAAATACAAGAATTTCAAGGACACACACCTCGGATCAGCCCAAAAGGAGGTTTTATCCAGCTCGGGCACTATAAGAGTCACATTCAAATATCTGGCTATAGCAACCATATCACATATCTGGAACAACAAAAAAGGCAAAGAAAAAGGGGGAAAGTCAAATTCAGAATGGTGTAATCTTGTCTTATTACATCCACATGAGAGAGCAAACTGATATAATCTAAAGTAACTCACTGCTGCTCGCATTTGATTAAGACCTCCATTACATGAAACCATGAGATAACCATTATTCTGGTAAACCCCTGAATTCAAAAATAATCATCAGAATGGTCAGTCTCGCTAATTGTTTGGATTAGAAGTCACAACTGTAAATCCATGGGGAGATATGTGACAGAGCAAAAATAAAACATATGCACAGAGAAGGAAATTGCCCAACAATTTTTTCGTTCGTATAGAATAACTGCTGACAGCAACTTGAATATGTACCTCTTTTAGTTATTCAACTAAGATATCCTGGCAATATACTCACACATCTTAACCACATGTTTCGAAATTCTATACTATAATCAGCATCATGCCACAAAAACTCCATGATTGGAGAAAGATCTCTTCATTAACAACTCCTCCTTCAACAATGTGGATACATAACATTAATCTATATGCATCATTAGTTTCATATTTTCTCTTAGGAAAAAGCAGTATTCTCTTTACTATAACACAATTTCCATGGTTGTTTCCCTTTTGTTCATCATCCTGACTGATAAGGGTGGGCATGGTATGGTATTGAAAACTTCCGTTTTTGGTTTTTGAAAAATACTAGTATATCATTACCATACCAAATTATGTGTACAAGTACAATACTAGAAAAAAGATGCAATCTATCGATAGTAATCAAAAGGAAAGAAACAAAACTGCTCACTCTTTGGTGGAGGTGATTTAACAAGAAATGATGCAGCAGACTCGTGAGAAAAGCAACAAGGCCATCCACTAGGCCCCAAAAGTTCCCCCAATGTCGTCAATTGTACCAAGCAAGTCCACAATAGGACCATTGTTGTAGCCCTTATTATCCATAGCTTCACTCTGGACCGCGGGAAAACTATACAACTCTTCAGTTTCTCCACACGACTATCTCCTAAAGCTGTCCCTTTTAGCCCCAATCCCCACCTCCTTCTTCTCCTTTCCCTCTCTTCCATTTCTCCCTCTATTCTGCACATATCCCTCCCATACACTCTAATTGCAACATCCACTATGTCCTTCCCATAATGTAGGATCCAGAAACTCGCCACTTGTCACTGTAACAGACTGTCTCACGAATCACTAAAAATAGGATGCAAAATAATCAGTCCAAGTCCATTTTCTTGATAAATTGAACAAACACAGAATGACAGAGGAAAATGGTGAGATCTAAAGGGATTTTCTGGTGTAATCCAAGAATCTTGAAACGCCGGTAGATGAGGATGAGAGTAAGAGAGAGGGAAAGAGACAGAGCGCGATAAGCACGCACCTACTGTATCGTAGGCTAGAGAATGGTGTGCCTAAATGTAGCTGATTATTTCTTAAGGTAATTATCTCATGTGGACAAGTTCACATTTCTTTAATGTTCTAGCTATGCTTTTCTTGTGCTGCAACTACATGGATTTGTTAGAGCAAGTTATATCTATATCTATAGTGACAATAAGATAGAACTAAATTACTCCCTCTTGTTTGTTGGTGTACTTACCCGACTCAACTTTTACACCTTGTTTGGATATATGGTTGTTGTCCGTTGTATTGTATTGTATAGTTAGTCTAAATACAATATTTATTTTGATTGTTACTTAAATTTTATTATATCGTATCGTTTAGATTCATCGACTCATTTTATGTAACGATCGATTTGGTGTGATCACGTCGTAATCGTAATATTTTCTTCTCATTTTATCTTTTATTTATTATTTAATAATTATATTTCATAATTACCTTACCTTTTCATAGTAGCTCTACCTCGTACTCTACTTTCCTTATAGGATTATTGTTGGAATGTATGTGTCCACTGGTCTAGATGGGACCAGGTCCTCAGCACAGTTACAGTAACAGAAAATAAACAATGTGCTGAAAGTAAAGATTGCACAATAATTTTACGTGGAAACCTCCTTGCTCAAGGGAGTAAAACCACGACCCGGCCTGCCAGGACTTTTCAAAAAACTGCTTTCACTAATCTTCTCAAGCAAAAGTAAAAGCAAGTTTACAAACTGAGATTAGCCTACTAATCCCAACTCTAAGCAATACTTCCTATTACTTAGATGAGCCAGAGCAGATACAACACTGCCCACTAAGCTATCACCCTTAGATAACTTAGACTTTGCTAAGCGGATACCACACCGCCCACTAAATCAACTAATTCCTAGATGACTTAGAATTTTACTAAGCAGCAAACAATGTTGCCCACTAAATTAGTTAAACTCAACTGACTTAGACTTTTACAACGAACACAAGAATCTGAATCCTTTATAGATTAGGAACAGATTTACAATATAAGCACGGAAGTAAAACTCCTAAGACACACTCTGACGCTTGCAGCTCGATCAGGTCCTTGTTGTGCTTGTCTGAGAATACTTCACCAAGATAGTTTTTGCTTGTATACTTGAGAATTTTCAAGATGCAAAAACCTATAAAATGATAGACACAAAACTCAAACTCAACAAAGATGCTTCAACACTTTATCATATCCTTTTGTTGAGTGTGAGTATTGTTCTACCTTGAAGATGGCTTTTTCCTTTTAAGCTTGTGAGTTTTTTGTTTGCCAAAATCTTGAGTTTGTGTTTTGTCGGAAGAGACTATATTGAAATGAACACAAACTCCTTGGGACCGCCCATTGGCTGAGAGCCTGATGTTTAGAAAAGTTGTGCACCTACCACATCAGAAGTGGCAGCTGTTCTGACAGCTGTCTTGTCGTCCTTTCAGCAGTCTTGCAAAGACCAGGTCCCTTGCAAACTTCTCTTAGTAAGTTCTTGAGAATACGTGTTGGCTCTCTCCTTTTGAATGAATGAATTAGTTTGTTGTTTTTCCTTGGATATATTTAGACATGAAAAGTTATTTATCCAATGAACAAGCAACCTCGTCGCTTCTGATTGGTGGAGTACTCTGCAGCTTCACCAACTTTCTGACGCAGACAGCTTTCCAGCTGTACAGCACTTTGACCACTGGACGAGTATTCATACTCTGCAGAGGACCAGGTCCCTGCACTTGTGAGGAGATCATCAAAACATCAAGGAACATAAGAACTTATCAATTTCCCCCTTTTTGATGATGACAAACAACCTGCATAACTCCTCATGTGAGTGAACAAACATTCATTCAATAACCGGTGTTCCCCCTTAATTAGTGTCCTTGCCCTTGTGAGGAGATCATCAAAACATCTAGGAACATAAGCACTTATCAATTATCATTCAATTTATGGAATTCATGGGTTCCCATTTATGTTTTCTAGAGTTGGATCAATGGAGTTGGACATAGGAGTGAATATTGCAGAGCATCTATTGATTGATTTGGAAAATATGAGAGGATTAGAGAACATATCAGGTTGTGTATATGAGAGCTCAGTGTTCACCGGACAATGTGTATATAGAGAACATATCAGGTTCCTCCGTGATAACACATTCTTTTCCCTGCCCATATTCATCTTTATCCTAATACTATAGACTTTGAATTATGTTCTCTCTAATTGACCAAGTTTTCCCATCATTTTATCGAACAGAAACTGTTGGGTTAGATAGAATCAGGGCATCATGCGAAAGTTTATAATTATAAATATAATCAAGATCGTGTAAATTAGATGATAAATAAATTACACTAAAACATATTATTATTAATATGGTTTATTCAAAAGACCAACATATGATAAAACTAATATGAAAAAACATAAACATGTTGGAAGAAAATCTCCCCCCAAACAAAGCTCTCTAGACGACTACATTGTGGATGCTATTGTGTTCATGATGTGAGAAGAGGTGTCTTCAATTTATAGAATTCTAAATTTTTCCTCTAAGAAAAGAATAAACCGAATAGGAAAGAGAATTATATTCTTCGGAGAAATAAAATCAATTATGGTAATGCTTTAATTTTTCCTTTCAGAAAAGAGTAAAACTCAAATATGGTAAGAAAATCATGGCAAACCCTAACAAATCTCCCATTTTTGTTGGATTTTCTTGAAAAAGCTAGATTTGTCTTCTTCATTTGTTTGATAATCTTGTAATTCACAAAATCTTCATTATTGTTGCTTACCATGATTAAAAATAAGGTTTAAAATATATAGGTTAAAAAGAATTTAAAAATATTTATTTTTATTTTTTGAAATTTTAGCAATAGGAATATTGAAAATATGGTTTAAACTTCTTCTCCACATGTAGTTGGACAAAAATCTTCTTCATCATCAATTTTGTTGCAAATTAATTTGAAACCACTTGAACCTGTCTTCAATCTTGTTCAACCATGGATCATTGAACCATGTACTCTGATATCACTTGTTGGATTCGAAAGAATCAGGGCACCATGTGAAAGCTTATTGTCACGCTCTGAGCCTACACCCTGGACGTGACTAGCACTCGAGAACCATTGTTGATCACCAAGGAATACCCTTGGCCTGACTGACTACTTAGCGGAAGACTAACTCAAGCAGATATAAGCTTTAAAATAGAATTTAAATTCAAAAGTCTCAAAACTTCTCAAACTTAAACTATCTCAAAATTGTGTGAAAATACTCTAAAAACAATAGCAGGTTGCCAAAATAGTTCAAGGAAAATACTGAAAGAAACTCGATACTAACTATCTATGCAGCTTCTACAACTCAACGTGGATGTCGGGACAAGACTCATGACACATCAAAACTACTAAACTGAAAGACAAGAGTGGAATCCATCGGAATGCAAGAAAGTCTCACCAAAGCTAGAAAGAAATGCAAAGTGATCTCAACGGAGTACTTGTTAATGATCCTGAAAACCTATATCTGCATCATGAAAAGATGTCGGTCGAATGACATCAGTACATTGAATGTACGAGTATGTAATATAGCTGAGGAAATAAATAAATGAAATGAAGAAGCTAAAGCGAAATACTCAATTGAATGTTAAGCATAGGTACTCATCTCTGAACTCAACATATTAAGTGATGTGATAAAAATATATTTTAAACTCTATTTGAGAGATTCTTTAATCGACAACCATCACTATGAGCAACGTGATGATACAACGTCTCACCCACGTTGCCAGAACTGTCATATATCTTACTGGATATAAAACATCTCAACTAAGTGGATCCACTAAAGCTCTGCTCAAAAGCAATAAGGAGTCGTCTAAAAAGTACGATCATTTATCCATGTTGGCTACATGGTTTATGAGCAATGTGAGTTGTTTGAACCCATCCCTATATCGGTGCTCAATACTACTCCCAATAAATATACATATTCATGCTCAAATGTTAAAACATACTCTTTCTCAATTTGAGGTAATTGCTCAAAATATCCTCTTAAAAGAGGTAACTGCTCTGAAAATATCTTTAAACTCATTAACTCATTTAGGAATCAATATTTCTCTTTTCTCAATGTAAAAACTGATATATTTGGGAATACTTAGTTCTCTCATACTCTTACTCAAATCATGTTTAAAAGTACTCTTTCTCAAAACTCATCTTTGCTTTCACATAAATCAATTTAAGAAAAAAATGTTTTCTTTAAAAAATTCTTGAAAAATTATAACTCAAAATAAGGTTCATGCTGAAATATATACATGAACAAATCAACTCAGGGATCTCAATAACAATATAGAAAACTCAATACTCAGAAATCAAGAACTCAAAACTCAACGATACTACTTATCTCAAGAATACTCAAAATACAAGATAAAATCCTAGATTACTCTTTTATTGAATTTAGATAGATGTAGTGTGTGAGGATGAACTCAGTTCATCACTACGATAGCCTTACATACCTGAAAGAACAAAGTTGTTGGCGAAACTGGAAGAACGCTTGAAAAACCTAGTCTTCTCCTCTTGGATCCTTGCTCTTAAACTTGGAAGCCTTAATGAACGTAAAAAGCTTGATTAACACTATTTAAATCCTTAACTAGGTGTAAAAACATCATGGTTTAGGCTTAGAAGAGGTGAGAAAGGACTAAAGTACCCCTTCTTTAAAGCTGAAAAAACCTTCTACGGGTCCATCTACGGTTTGTAATTTGTTTTACAGACCGTAGATCCCATATGTGGAATATATATTGAATTTTGCAACTCAAAATCTCATTCAATGAGTGCAATCTATGACTCATAGAAGTTTCTACAGCCTGTAGAATGGATCCGTAGGAATCAGACCCCAAAATCTGACTTCTCTAATGATTTTGACGAGTTGAAAATACGGATCGTCGAAATTTCTACGACCCATAGAAGCAAGTCGTATGAATTGTCTCAGGAAATTCTGATGTGACAGTCTCTGGTAAAACGGTCATAACTTTTTATTCCAAACTCAAAGTGAGACAAACTTGGTAGCGTTGGAAAGAAGACTCAAAGGCCTTCAATTTGATAGGTTATGGGTCACCTAATTCATTTTTTGTTGAGAGATATGATTATTTTAAGTTGACCTAAGTAGAATCTTATGTCAAAACTTAATTGGTAAGAAAGTTTTCAACTCAACTTTGTGTTGGGGGGTTCTTCTGACCTTAATTCATATTCAAATTCATTCTCACACTAAAGAGTTTACCTTTACACATATGATCAATTTAAGAATCACCCGATACAACCTTATACGTAAATAAAGAATAGTTCGGGTCATAACTTAAAAAAATTTCAGGGTGTAACACTTACAATTGCAAATCAAAACGGTGATAATTAGATGACAAATAAAACTATACTAAACACATAATATTATTAATATGGTTTGGTCAAATGACCTACATATTATAAAACTAATATAGAAAACATAAACATGTTAGGAGAAAACTTTTCCCTAAACAAAACTCTTTAAACGACTACATTGTAGATGTTATTGTGTTCATGGTATGAGAAGACCCCTAGAAATTCAAAATTTTCCTCAAAGGATAAAATAAACCAAATATGGGAGAAAATTATATTCTCTTTTCAAGAAAAGTAAAACCAATTATGATAAAGCTTTAACTTTCCTTTAACAAAGGAATAAAACTCAAATATTGTAAGAAAATCAAAGCAAAACCCTAACAAAAATTGCATCTATTTTTGAATAAAATGCTTAAACAATTTTGTGTGCCAAGATTAGAGATGAAAGTTGGCTCTAATAAACTAAACAAAAGATGTTGGATTGAATGTTAAAATCTATTTTTGTTCTTAATCTGATTGTTTTCTTGATATGAAAGAGGAAATAATTTTCTCTGTTTGTTTGTATAGAAACACCAGTGTAGAGAAAATTTAAGCAGGAATCAAGTTGGGTTTATTTTGGTTATAGTGGATCAGATTTAATTGAATAGGATGAGTTAAAATGATTTAAATAGTGATTAGATTTAATTAGGAGAAACTAAAATCCACATAGGCGCCACATAGGTAATTGTATGTGGGAATATGGGGATTTAATGGATGGAGGGTAAAGATGACCTTAAAGTTGGATGACAATGGTAAATATATCAAAAAAAAAAAAAGTATAATGAAGAGCAAATATGACTCTTTTCTAAGAGTACATGGGCCAATATGACCCTTTTCCGTATAATATATTTAGTGCAATCCTATAGGTGGAGTCTGGAAAGTAGGGTGTACTCATATCTTTTCTCTCTATGAAATAGAGAGATTGTTTCTAATAGACTCGGCTTCAAGAAAAACATTTCAAAATAGTTTGCAAAAGGAAACACATAAATGAAAAAGACATGGAAAATAAAATGGAAAGTATTATATAACATTCAGAACATAAACAGTAACGAAATAACCAATGCACAGTTAAAATAGGTGGTAACAAAAATTGAAGAATAAAAACTATGGAAAGCATGTTAATACTACTGTAAGAAAATGCAAACTGTCGTGATAAGTATGAAGCTCCAAACTATCACTGAGCCTATCTAATTGACAACACTCGACTACCTATTGACCTTCTACCCTAATTCGCAACTCTCTTATCTATGATCATGTCCTTAATAAGTTGAAGAAATGGCATATCATGTCTAATCATCTCCACAAAATACTTCTTAATTATCACATAAGACTTAGTAACACTTTCTTATCACATAAGACTTGGTAACACTTTCTTATTACATAAGACTCCTAAGATGAGCCTTTATTTTGTCTACCCTGGATCAATACAATGTGTGGTATCTTGGTTGATCTTCCAATTTTTTTGGATTAAGGTGTAACACCTCGGATTTGGAAAGGAAGGAAAATGCAGTTTTGGGCTGGTGCATGTGTGTACGGTTCTCAGGGCATCTCCAATCCTACACTCTATTTTCCTCTTCAAATATTGAGTTCTCTATTTTTTAGATAATCAACTCTAACCCAATTCTCAAAAATAATTTTTTTCTCTCTCCTCAATATTATATTATTATTTCTATTTCATTCTTATTTTCCTATTTCATAATATAAATCCTTTATTTGTTTTCCCAATAATTACTTTATATAATTTTCATATGATATAAAATTTTATTTTAATTTTTTTATTTAATATAAAATTTTATTTTATTCTAAATTTTTAAATAACATTAATTGCAAGAAAATATTATATAATAATACAAATTAATGGACAAATTCAAATAAAAGTGAAATACAATTACATAAACACTCAACTTTTGAAATTATTACGTTGCTCCCATAAATGCTCTATTAATGCATTAAGGAGTTCAAAATGAGCATTTTTGTCTTAATTGTTTTTTATGTCTAGCTAAAAATTATTCAAACTGGAGATTTTCATCTACCACCATTTTTTTCGTTGGAGTTGGAGCCTCTACGACATCTTGAATTGGTGCATAAAGATCACGTTCATCCTTAATTATCATGTTGTGCGGTATAATTCATGTAGTAATTATATCATGTAGCACTTTCTTTCTCCAAAAACGTGATGTACCTGCAATAATTGCAAAACGTGATTGCAAAACTCCGAATGCCCGTTCAACATCTTTTCGGCATGATTCTTGTTTCATCGCGAATTAATTATTATGTTATGTATTGTATTGTATTTTATCTTGTATTTAAATTATTATGTTATGTATTCTATTGTTATCTTGTATTTAAATTATCATATTATGTATTGTATTTTCAAATTAAAATTTTCATCTTATATTTTTTAGTTTTGTGTATTCTTTATAGTGAAAATTAATAATAAAATCAAATTATACTATTGACGAAAATTAGAAAAAATTAAAATATTATTAATTTGGGATGAAAGTAGTATATATTAAATAATATATTTTTAAAATATTATATTACATTTAAAAAGAATTGTGAATATTTCATATTTAATTAATGACATTATATGTAAAATAATATGTTAATGAGAAAGTAATAGAAATAATAATAAAATAATCAAAAAGTGAAATAGAGAGTGTGAATAGTAGTTCTCCAAATTTGGAGAACTACTATTCACCTCTCTCAATATGAAGAATAGAGAGTGATATGGAGGTGGGTTGGAGTGCCCATTCTCTATTTTACTCTCCAAATATAGAGAATTGAGAGTAAAATATAGGTGGATTGTAGATGGTCTCATCTATGGACCGTAGGAGCCTCTACGGGTTGTAGATGGCAACCATAGGAACTAGGGAAAATGAATTTTTGAAATCAAGTTCAGTACCATTTTTACGGTTCACCAGGACAGTCCATCATTCCATGTACGAGTCGTAGATAGGACTCATAGGTCATCCCCAAACTTAGTGAAATTTTAAAGTTTAGAAATTGGTTCAACGGTTGGCATAGGGTTCCGTCAAAATGGATTAACATGTGAAGTCCTAGTAACCTATCTACAGTTGACCAGTACGGGACCTACGGACCATTGGTCCAACCGTAGATGGGGCCGACAGTTATTTTAAAGGGTCTTTTGGGTCTTTTTCCTAATTGTTTTAACCCAATACTATATCGTTTTACCTATTACCCGAAGTCCAATATAAACATTTTAAGCCCCAATTAACCCATTTTCAACTCATTCTCCTAAATCCTCTAAAGTTGACCTAATTCATCCTCCCAAATTCTCTCAAGTCTAAGGAAGAAGAAGAAAAGTTAGGGTTTCAATCAAGTCTCCAAATTCTCCATTCTTTTTGGTGTAAAGGATCAAAGAATGTGTGTATTCATCATGGAGTGCTTTCCTCCATGGTCCCTAAGTATTTCAATTTCCAATTCAAATTTCAATTGATCAAGTTGGGTTTCAATTCAATGAATATGGGTTTCACTCAATTATGATTAATTAAGTCTTCTAATGCATTATTTGATGTTAATCTATGATATTTAGTTGAAATTGCATTTACCCATTCCTAAATTATGGTTTCAACCATGATCCTATGATGACCTTATGAACTATGAATTTTGAAGTTATGAAGACATGTATGTTTTAATGAAGATATTGTAAATGAATTGATGATTCTTTGAAATAAAAGTATTGAAGTTATTGTGAAAGTATTTCTCACTTACTATGATGATCATGATTATGAAAGGTATTTTTCACAAATGAATTCACATTGGTGAAAGGTTTTCTCATCTATGTTGAATTATGTTTAAGAAGCTATTCTATGTTTTGATCTTGAAATATGTGGATTGGTAATGATCATTGTCTTTCCTATGTTAAAATGACTTTTATCTATTCTGTTGGGATTTAGACTTAGCACAGAGAGGGCTTTTGAGGTGGAGGCTCAAATAAGATAGTCTCTAGTGGTAACCTCTAGTCTCAAACTACGTGCCTCATAGAATTGTCTTAAATAACCTAGCTAGTGGATTCACTTTAGCAAATGATGATATTTACGAATTCTACATTGGCAAGTAGTTTTCACTTATTTCGGTAAGAGGGATATACGGAATTCCATGATATTGCTCTCATGGTCTTATTGTCGGTTAAAGCTAATATCTCATAAAATGACTATGTTTTATTCAAAAACTTTTCTTATGTCCTTATGTTAATATACTTGACCATGTTTTCATGATTTTCATGTCATCTTTTCTTTACAGATTTTAAATATTCTATTATGATCATGCCTACTCATTTTAAGTAACTTATGTAATCATGCCTATTTTTATGCATATTGCCTCATACTTCGTAATTTCATGTAGTAATGCATACTTGTGTCTACATTGCTTCACTAATGTAGGGTCCGACATTCCTATCTCACATACTCGTGGATAATTATCCCCATAGGTGTTGAAGATTGGTGAGTCATCATGTTCCGAGGACCGAGACTCTTTTATTGCTTTTATGTCATTTTTGTTTCAGATTTTGTATGTGATGTATGGGTTACATCCCAATCACTTCTTTGATGTAATAGATGGCTTTGAGACTTAGGTTTAGACTTCCATTTTTGTCAAACTCCTTTGTATGAATTGCTACCTTTTAAACTCTTTTGTTTTCTATTATCTTGTATGATGTATGTTAAGTGGCATGTGTAGGGCCTCTCGGGGTCTTATACGCCATGTCACGTCTAGGTTGTACTTTGGGTCGTGACAAACTTGGTATTCAGAGCACAAGGTTTAGAAAGGTCTTAGGATGTCTCATAAACCACGTCGAATAGAGTCTTGTTCATGAGTGTGAAGCGCGCCACATTTACGAATAGGAAACTATAAGATGTTTAGGAAACTCCACTTCTTTCATTACTCTAAAGTCGTGCGATAGAGTGTAAGCGAATTTGGACACTTATCAATTACCAAGTTACTTGTTTGCCTTTCACCGATTTGGATTTCCATATCTCCTATTATATCAAATTCTTGTGCGTTGTCGAGGTCTTTTTTGTTGCACCTCTTTGTTCTCATCCTGATTAGTATTTTCTATGGGATTGACCTCTCTGCTTATTCAACCTTATTCAAATTTGGATGTAGAATTATGCATTCTGCTTAACAATGCTTTTGCAATTTGCATTTCTTACAATACTTTGGTAAAACATCGTATTGTATCTTGACAATGTCACTATGAATTAGCTCCAGTAATGTTATCTTTGATTTTCATCTTGACATAGGTTGGTAGTTTTGTGAGCCAGACTACTTGAATTTTAATCATAGCACAACTAGGTCTAGCCTTGTTAATTATAGTCAAGCCTAGGGGTGTCAAAAATGAACCCAAACATAGGTAACCTGCCCAATCCGTCCAAAATTTTAAGGGTTGGGCTCAAGATAATTTGAATTGGGTTCAATCTCAACTCATTCAAGCCTAACTCATTTTAAGAGAATCCTCAATTGAGTCCAATTCAATCTCCAATTTCAACCCATTTTAAAACTCTTTCATAAGATATGTTCCTATATTAAAGGTATGAATTATTATCTATTTAACATCTTTTAGGATTTATCTATCCATTTGTTACTTTTTAAAAATAAAATCTTGAGCTGAAATTCGAATTGTGATTACAAAAGTTAAATATCACTATGTTAAAATTATTGAGATTAATCGGGTCAAATTGGGCGGGTCAAGACCCAACCCGTTTTTAAGCCCATTTGAACCCAACTCATTTGAGCCCAAAGTAAACTTGGGCGGGTCAAGACCCAAACCAGTTTATATTTCAACCCATTTTAATATCTTCAATTTCAACCCAACCCGCCCATTTGACACCCCTAGTCAAGCCTAAGGGTCTGTTTGGAAAGTCACCTAGTAATTGAAACTGGTGTAATTATTATGATAGTAATTACCAGTCTAGTAATTATATTGACTTGTTTGTTTGACACAGTGTAATTACACATGTGTTGTTTGGATGCACAATTTCAATAATAAGATTATATTAAAATTTAAAAATAAAATGTAATTATTTAAAATTTATATTAGACAATTAAAAACTTTATAAGTGATATAAAATTAAATATTTAAGACATATATTTCTTTTGAAAATATATTACTAATAAACATATGTTTTTAACTAATATTATGAAAAATAATTGATTTATATTTTTCAAATTAGTATATTTCAATTGAACTAATCATAAAAACTAAAAGTACAAGATTTCTATGAACATTATGAAATGCATGTTTGACAAAAAAATAATACTATAAATTAAATGTCATAACTTATTAAAATATTTGACGAAAAGATAATCTATCAAGTCTAACTAAAAAATAAATGACTTGAAATCTGAAGTCTCAAGTCAATACTACTAAAACAAATGAAACTGAAAATATAACATAAGTTCTAAATTCATAACAAATTAGTCTTATGTCAAATTTCAACATAACATATATAAATATGATTTAAAAGAAAAAGAAAATGTAAGTCTGTTACTCAACAATGAATTCTACTTTAATTAAAAAATTAGAATACTATCAAAATTATGCCAATAAAAAAAAGCATGGCAACAAAAATAGATAATACAAAAAATTGCATGGAATCACATGAAGTAAAGGTTGAGAATGAGAAGGAAATGAAATATAAAAAATAAAAAATAAAATTTTAGAATTTTTTAGAATTAAAAAAGAATTAAAATAATAGAAATAAAAAATAAATTAGGGAATGTTGACAGAGTGTTGGGTGTGCAGTGGTTAAACACTTTGGGTAGGATTTTGTTTGATTTCAGAAATAGAACTATTGAGTTTGTGCACATGGGGAGCAAACATGTTTTACGGGGAGCCAATAGCCAGATTAAGACCATCAAGGCCCAATCCTTGAACAAAAAGAGTGTTGAATTAGTTCAGGTCTTCATGCTTACCTTGGTGACAGATGCAACCTCTACTGGGCAATGCAACAATATATAAGTAACTCAAGGTACTGATATTCATTCTACCTTAACTGTTTCAATGGAACAGTACAAATGCCTCTTTGATATGCCTACTACATTGTCCTCTCATAGAGGCATCTTTGATCACAAAATACCACTCATTGACTCAGCTACTCCTGTTAACAAAAGGCATTATAGATATCATGGAATGATGAAAGGTATTATTGAGAAGCTAGTACATGAAATGCTAGATCAAGGTGTGATACAACCTAGTTCTAGTCCCTATGTCTCACCTATAGTCCTTGTTGCGAAGAAAGATTAGAGTTAAAGGTTTTGTGTAAACTATAGAGATCTCAATAAACTGATAGTAAAGGACAAGTTTCCTATTCCTATCATTGAGGATTTGTTAGATGAACTAGGAGGAGATGCATTGTTCTCTAAGATTGATCTTAGAGTTGGTTACCATCAATTAAGGATGAAGGAAGTGGATACCTATAAGACAACTTTTAAAACTCATGAAAGACACTATGAATTTCTAGTTATGTCATTTGGTCTTACAAATGCACCTTATTCATTTCCGAATCTTATGAATGTTGTATTTAAACCACTCCTTAGGAGGTCAGTACTGGTCTTTTTTGATGATATATTGATGTACAACAAGGATATGTCAGCTCATGTGTACCATTTACAAGCTGTGTTTGATTTGATGAAATAACATCAACTGTTTGCCAAAGAATCTAAGTGTGTTTTTGGGGTACCTAAGGTAGAGTACCTAGGTTATTTAATCAGTGCTAAAGGGGTAGTTACTGATCCTAAGAACACATTGGTCTGTCCCTACAAATATCAAACAACTGAGAGGGTTTCTTAGTTTAACAAGATATTATAGGAGGTTCATTCTGAATTTTGGATCCATTGCTAAACCTCTCACTGAATTATTAAAGAAGGATAAGTTTGTGTGGAATGAGAGTGCTACTACAAATTTTCATGTTCTCAAAGATGCACTAGTGACTGCACCCGTCTTAGCATTACCAGACTATGACAAACCATTCATAATTGAGACTGATGCAAATGGTTCAGGAATTGGTGTTGTCTTGATACAGCAAGGGCATCCAATTGCCTATATGCCTAGACATCAGGCTATGTGTGTATATCATAGGGAACTGTTAGCCATCGTATTTGCCATCATATTTGCAGTTACTAAGTGGTCTCATTATCTGTTAGGAAGACATTTCACTATGAGAATTGATCAAAAGGCACTAAAACACCTCCTTGAACAAAGTATTCACACTGATTTCAGGTTGCTGGTATTTCTAAATTGATGGCCTTTGATTTTACTATTGACTTTAAGAAAGGAACTGACAATAAGGTTGTTGATGCCTTGTCAAGAAATTAAAGTGACAAGTTGTTGGATATTTCACTCTTAACTCATAATGATACACTTTTGGAGAGAATTAGCCTAACATGGACAACTGATGTTGAGTTGCAAGCTGTTATTCTTAAGTTACAAGCAAGGCCTTATAAATTATATACCTGGATTCGTTCTCAGCTAAGGTGGAAAGGCAGTCTAGTAATACGGTTTGATTTGCAGTTAAGATAGACCATTATTCAGCTGTGGTATTCAACACTACAAGGTGGTTATGCAGGCATGTATGCAACTATTAAAAGGCTATAATCCCTCTTCTACTGGAAGTCATTGGCAGCTGACATTAGGACTTTTATTCAGAAATGTGATACTTGTCAAAGGCATAAGTATGATACATCAGCTTACCCTAAACTACTTCAACCATTACCTATTCCTGATGGTGTATGGATTGATATCAGTTTAGATTTCATTGAAGGTCTTCCTAAATCATAAGGGGAGGATTTCATTTTAATAGTAGTGGATAGATTCAGTAAGTTTGGTCACTTCATTGCTATTGCACACCCTTACTCTGCTGAATCTGTAGCTCAGTATTTTTTGAACAATGTTTTCAAATTGCATAGTATGCCAGCTTCTATAGTAAGTGACATGGATCCCATTTTCTTGAGTTCTTTTTGGCAAGAGTTATTTACATTACGGGGGTCTTACTACATAAATTGACAGCATACCATCCCCAAACTGATGGTCAAACAGAGGTTCTTAACAGAACCTCGGAGACATATTTGAGATGTTTTTACTCTGATAGTCCTCATACTTGGGCTACTCAACTACCACTTGCTAAATGGTGGTACAACGCTACATACCACTCTACTTTGAAATGTACACCTTTTGAAGTTTTGTATGGTCAAAAACCACCAATACACTCGCCTTACTTTGCTGGTGAGTCTTCTAATGACATGGTTGATAGATCTCTGGAGGCTAGAGAGGTTGTGATAGCACTGCTCAAGTTCCATTTAGCTAGAGCACAACAAAGCATGAGAAATAAAGCTAACAAACACAGGTCTGATAGGTAATTTATGGAGGGGGATTGGGTTTACTTGAAGTTGCAACAAGACAACTTTCAGTGGTTTCTAGGCCTTTCAACAAGTTTGCTGCAAAGTATTTTGGTCCTTACTTGGTCCGTTCTAGAGTTGGTGCAGTAGCTTAAAAGTTGCTTTTACCTGCCGATGTCCTTATTCATCATGTGTTTCATGTTTCCCAGCTTAAAAGGTGTTATGTGGTGCCTACAGTCATTAATCACCCCCATGTTTTACATCTTTCAAGTCCTTATTGTCCCATTCCTAAGTCGATATTGGAGAGAAGGATGGTCAAAAAGGGTAATAAGGTTGTGTGTCAAGTTTTGGTTCAATGGTGTGGCTTGGATGCTTCTCAGGCTACTTGGGAGTTCCTATATGAGCTGCCGCACAGGTTCCTGCATTTCACCCTTTGAGGACAAGGGTGGTTTCCATTGGAGGGTATTGATACAATGCTTAGATGATTAGGAATATTAAAAAGTAGTTATTACTGTTCATTAGTCACCTAAATAGTTATTAATGTGTTAGAATTTGTTAGAATAGTTATTTCGTTAGCTTATAGCTTTAGCTTCCAATTCAATTCTATAAATAGAGATGTAATACAATTGTTAAGGCATTGTATGATATATGATAATTCTCTTAGTTCTTTCTTAGCTTCTATCTTGGAATTGCCCTGATATAGCTATCTTCTTCTTCGAGGTTCATCCTCCTAGTTGATATTATCCTTTCGATTACTGATAATTGGATCAGCACGCTTTGAGTCCTCCTACTACAAGACATTTTCAAGAGCTTTCAAAAGCTTTGACCATCATGGATAGTTGGTCACTGGCAGCTGCCATGGTGTGGGTTAGGTAAACGAAATTGGAATTTTTATTTTCTAATATATCATATGGCACTTAAAATGCTAACATGATTCTTCTTCCCTATTTCATTCTACCAAATTTCTAACCCCAACACCACCAAAATTGGACTCACCCTACCCAAATACTAAAGATAGAGAAATTAAATTAAGAAGAGTTTCCCAAGAAAAAGACAATATATTCATCGATTGACACCCTAAGCAAAGAGCACCAACTCTCAGTCTAGACTCATTGCGCATCTTGTTATGTTAGTTGGTCAAACACAATTGATAAAAGCAATTAGACGTACATAAAACATAGCATAGTGTCCCTAGCCTACGTCTCGCCATTATTTTATAAATAAATTGTCACGTCTTATCTTGCCATGCTTAACCATGAAACCAGCCAGCGTATATTGACTCCTAGTAAAGTAAACTATATTCAATCTTTGCAAAAATGAATAATTCTTTGAATCGCATTTGATATACAATCATAGATATTCCAGCTCTCTCGTGTTGCCTGCACCAATTTTTTAGGTTGAGCTATAGAGAAATTTTAAGTATTGTCAGTTGTGTAATGTATGACAAGTGATTATATTTATTTATATAAATATTGATTCATGCTAATTTAATGCAGATATAGATGACATGTTTAGCTGTTGATAATGTCTCATCTTTATGCCATCCGATTGCATATGTGATTTGATTGTGTACTGTCACTCCCTCTGCCTATTCTCACGCATTGTTGCTTAGCCCCCATTTACATTTCACTTTTCTTGCACCTCCCAACCACCCTGATACCTCTCTTCAGCTCTTCATAAACTTGTTCATCTCCACAATCTCTCTGCTTTCTATTTTCTCCCTTTCTATATCTACTCAAATTTGCCTAGTCGATAGTTGGCAAGTCTGTAAAAGTTATGAGAGAAAAACTAGGGATGCTGTTGGAAGAACTGAATATATGAATGAATGTGAACCAAGGAAATCTTGTCAAATAATATTGAGAGCAAAATTGCAGTAGAGGTTTTCAGGATAGGGAAAACAGCACACCGTTTGAATCAAAAAAGAACAGCTCGAATTTACTGTTGTTCACTATCACTAAATAGAAGTAGATATCTAATGAATAATTATCGTTAGTACAACATAAAGACAATTAAAAAAAAAAACTCAAATTTACAGCTCCAAATACCATCATTTACTATTTGACCTCCATTTTCCACCTTTTTTTCTGTATTTCCAGTAAAGAATACATCACAGAATAAAGAACAATAAAATGCAACAACCCACCGTGGAAGAATAGAGGGAATGGAATATGGTGAGCATTGACTAATTGATGTAGCTGGCTTTATCATGTTACCCCATAGGAATAACTCATCCAGAAGGACTTCATCCCCAAGCTTCCCGAGCAGAAGGCGGCCATTGCTATGCAAACTTTCTATGTTGAGAGCTTCCTGCAGACTCGTCCAAGTTAGCAGAGCTACCACATAAACAAGTGCTAGAACCATAAGACCTTGACTGGCGGAAATTATTCAGAAAACCGTTCTTTTCTTCTTTTTTTGATGAAGGAAATCTTTCAGAGAATCTCAACACCTTTATTCTTGAAATTTTGGAAACAAATTTGAGTGACTAGTAGCACTTTCATCATATCATATGAATATTTAGTCTCATACTTCCTATGACGCCATATATGCATTGGCATAGATGCACCCATATCATAGAGGGAAAGTTCAAAGATAGCTAGCTGCAAGAGTCCTGGAACTGTGGTGCAACCAAACCCACCCCTCCCAACCTTCTCAACTAACATACAAACACACAGAGCTAAGTTATTCACGGTATAGATTGTCCACCTTATAGTATTTGTTTTACATACTGAAAGTTCCCTCCCATTAGAAAAATTTGCAGCAATACTTGCATTACATAGTTCACACAGCTATTTCTTGTGTTTGATTCAAACATGTCAAAGTTGCTGACTTATGGTTTCAACCCTCAACTTATGTAATTTGAGGGGGAGACAAATAAGTCACTGGTAAAGTATTTATTTTTAAACAGAACAGTAATAGGACTCACCAATCTATATCTTGTCAAAATCATCATCAAAGGCATCATCCCCATCATCTAAAAAATAAAACGGATAGTCAACGTACAGCAACTTGATCATTCAGAATTTCTTGCAAGTCTACTTTAATTTCCCTAACCACAAAGTTGGATTCATCAACAGCAACAAGAAAAGCAAATCTAAAATGAACAACATATTCGATCTTGAAAAGCAAAAGAATGGACATGAAATATAAAACTAAAAATGGTTATAATGAAACTCATAAAATTAGAGAAGCCTGTCAGCCAATTTAAGCCACGTATATCTAGAACATGATTGGATTGGCAAATTGGACTAAAATACTTCAACCATCTCAGTACTTTTACAGCACAGAAATTAAAAACATTTTTTGGTCGTTATCAGTGTGGACATTTAAAGCTTCTGCAAAGAAAAATGGCGATTGTCGTGTATTTACTAATGTTATGAGGACATTTGCAATAATTTATAGTAGCGAGTGTTATTTGGTGAAAAGAAGCAATACTTGAAAGGAAAGATGTATAAAGACATTAGAATGAGAAGGAGATGTTTAAGTTTTATGCTGTTGATTGGGTTTTCTGACATTGCCTTGCAGATCTTTGTGCACACTGTATGCATATGTTAAGTTTTATGCTCTTGATTGGGTTCTCTGAAATTGTCTAGCAGATGTGTATGCATCATGACATGTATGCATATGGTACTAGTTATCCTAAATACTATTTGAAGACCATAACTTAAATGATTACAAGCAGAGATGGTAATTGTGAATTCAAGACAGCTAGAGATAACTGCATGAAAATAATTGCTTTCTAGAATTATTTTCTTTATTCATGATAGCAACAGACTTTAGATACAAACTTGAGTGGACTGGACACACAAATTGTATGCAAACGGAAATTTAACAAAAAACAGAGGAACAATTACAACAGTTATTACTATTATCTTTCTTATGAGAATATTATCATTAATTCATTATAATTTTGGAAACGTAATGTATATAATTACCACAATTATATTGGACTCAAATTGTAAAAACAGTTTTTATCAATCCAATAATGCATTGCCATGTATTCCCTCCGTTTCAATTTGTTTGTCTTAGTTTGACTGGGCATGGAGTTTAAGAAAGTAAAAAAAAAAATTGAATCTTGTGGTCTTAAATTAAAGATATGTATAATGTACCAAAATGCCCTTTAATCTTGTGGCCTCGAATATGTCAAGTGGGATATTGGGATTAACATGTTGCCAAATTAGGAAAGAGGCATTCTTTTCGAAATAGACTAAAAAGGAAAGTAAGACAAAGAAATTGAAATGGAGGGAGTACTAAAACGGGAAATGACACCTAGCTAATATACTACAAAAGACTGAGCTGGTCTGTTTAGTCTAACCTTACTTCTTATTTGTTTCCTTTTGATTTTCTTTTTTTAGAGAAGTGACACATGCAAAGAGCAGGGAAAGAAAGATTGACTACAAAACTATATCTTTCCTGAATTACGAAACAAGGAAACCACAATCCACTGTTGGAAAATATGTTGTAGTGTAAATAGAGTACCTGGCCCATCATCGCTGTCTTCTCCAAGGAGAAAAACATCCAAATCCTGGTCTGATGTTGATGAGGTTGCCTTCTTATTTTTCTGGGCAGTTGCCTCAGCCACTGGTTTAGAAATTGTTCCAGCTAATGAAACCTCCTTTTCACTCTCAACTTGAGCCTTTTCAACAGATTTTATTTCAGCCTCGACCTCTTCCGTGTATTTCTTTTCATACCTAATTCAGATGTAACTTAAATTAGTGAAGCTCTTACTACTAATCTGGGCTAAATTCAAGAAAGCATACTTGTAAGTAGAAGAAGATTGAGGTTTGTTGCACCCAAGGGTGTGGCCTGATGGTCAATGAAGTGGGTTTGAGAACCATGAGGTCACAAGTTCAAATCCCGGTGGAGGAAAAAACACTAGGTGTTTTCTTCCAAGCCTTGGTGGACAAAGATACCCAATACTTGGGCTGGTGGGAGATAGTAGATACCCCGTGGAATTAGTTGAGGTGTACGCGAGTTGTCCTGGACACCACGGTTATAAAGAAAACAATTGGGCCTTTTTATATTTAGGCATGTGACCAAATACTCTCTCCTATTTTACTATGTCCCCTCACTTTCATTGGGGAAGCAGCTATATGCTTCTATTAGCTATTTAAAATGACTTACCTTGTGCTTCTTTTATTTGGGAGGCAAAGCTCGCTCTTAGCTTAAAGCCTCTACAAGGTCGTCATTGGCATGTTAGCACCACCAATTTGTTACAACGATAAAGGACTTATCCCGAAATTCATAGAATTATTATTATTATTTTTAATACGTAAAAATATAATAGAGTAAAAAGGCACTTAAGATAGTATGAAGTGTATACACCTGATTACTGAAACCCAGTTTCCTTTCTAGCTAGGAGACTGAAAAAATTCATTATGCTTTTCACATCATCGACATAACTCATCTTACCCCAAAAATCTAAAGGAAAGACATAGGCACTTTAACTGAGAAATGTCATCAGCTTTGCTTTGAAAAACCCACAGATTCACTTCTTCATCAGCATGCAGCAGATGCAGACTATGTCCCAATATTGTTTCTCTCCTTGCCAAATTATTTATTATACCAGCACAGCTTTAAATCCTATACTGTTCTGGGCATATATGACTCAACAACAAACATATTGAGGAAGAACTGCCGCAGTTGTGAAGCCATGGGCAGTTAATGAATAGCTGGTTGACAGATTCTGTCCCAGCCTCATATAAATGGCATCTATTGCATAATATGATCCCCCTATTCTGAAAGATCATCTTGTGAGAACAACCTCATGCATCACAGTCCAGCAAATTCATGAAATATTGTTAGAAAGAAAATTTGTTATTCCATTTTAATTACTCTTGCACTAGCCTTTGTTTAGGGTTTCTGGTCAAGGTTGTCTAACCTTATGAGAGATCTTCGACTTCTTCATTACCATTGAACGATTATCTCCTTTTGGATTATGGGAGTTCATCAGAGAAAGTGTAGAAGGATTACCTGAATTCTTTACTTGTGTGGCTTAAGCTCAAGCAATGATTTTTCAAGAAGACATTCCTGCATGTCCCGAACGAACCAATAGAATGTGTAGAATGTAATATATATATATATATATATATATGGCTTTTGGAGGTGTAAAAAGCAAATACATTTTTCTGAGATACACCATCAGATTTACCAAGGAACTGACTTCATTTGCACTTAGAGAGAAGGTCTTAATCTTAATCATTCAAATCTTAGTCATTAGCTTCAGATCTTAACCATTAAGTATGTTTTTAATGTTACAACCACTTAATGGATCTTACGGATTAAGATTTGTAACAAAGTCTTAATAACATTAAGATGTCTATTTTTATAAAAAAAAATCAAAGATGACAGTTCACCAATTCCAATCCATTCACCGCTACCACCATGCCCATCATTATCAAACTACCGTCGATGCCACCCACCGTCATTAACTACCACCACAGTTGTCGATCACTACAATCAGCCATCACTACCACTAGCCACAAGTTACAATCATCACAACTAACCACCATTACCACAACAACCATGATCACTAGTGACAATTACCACCATCGGTCACCATAATATATTGCCAACCACCATTAGCTATTACTATCATCCAACTATCAACCGCCACCACTAACTACTACCACCAGCTTCTACTACCCACCACAATTATCACTAGCTACTACCCACAACACCATCCTCAATATACACTCACAACCACCACCACTAGTCATCACCACAACCAACCATCATATAATTTTTGAAAGATATTTGGTTGGTTGATATAGTATTAGATTAATTTCATATTTTATGAAAATTCTATATTTATTAATTTTTAAATTTATATAAAGACAAATTTTACATATTCAAATATTAAAAAAAAACAATCAAATTATTTAGCATTCAGATCTTAACACAACTTTTTAATATCCAGATGTGTATACAAATGTCTTATCTTAATAAAAACAAATAAGCTAAGAAGCTTTATTTTAACATATACATCCTTAGCATTTATTATCACTGAAATCACACCATGCGTCATTTTACAGTCTTCTTACGTGTTTCCTTCTTATTTTTAAAATAAGGAAAATGAAAAGAAACTGGTTAAAAAAAATCAATTCAGGTCAGGCCCTTCCACAGCGTCGGACGAAATGAGACAAACAATTAGCCTAGTCCATTCCCACTATCAGAACGAACCCATGGAAAGGCTAAATTCTCTTCTTAATGAACTCCCAAAATTTTCATTCCTTAGTCCTGGCTAAATTAAGTCAGCTCTTTTATACTGAAAGCTTTACCCAATTATAAAGCCAACATGATTCTGCATTACTGCATAACATCACAACATACTCCAGAAGTACAGATATAGTTAGGTCAGTTAGTGTAAGAGATAACTACGTGACATGAAGTGAAAGATCTCCAGTGAGGTACTTACGGGGCCACATGACTGTTAACTAAAATAAAGTAGATTCTCCAGAACTTCCTTTCCTTCATTATGCGTGGGCATAACTCATATCTTAGCTTTGAAATTTCCTGCAAACACACCACAGTAATGCTCTTACTAACAATGGCAACTTTTGAAACAGTATACTTTTGTTTTTGTTTATCAGACAAAAATCCCACATTGTGAATAGTTTTCCCCTTTCCATAAACCTCAAAATAAAAAAAGATATGGTTCAGCAGCGAAATTCAAAATAGCAGATTACAAACTTCAACTTTTCACTGTACACATCAGCTGAAAGATAAAAGCACTCAACAAAAATTGTGATATACCATGAACTGACAAAAGAAGCTGACCAGGAGAGCCAGTGACTTCTAAACTCAAAACACCAAATAAAGCAACAAACATTGAGACCCTTGAGATTTACACTTTATTAAGCACAAGTGCGTAAGACTGATTTACTTATATAATAACTCTGAGTGGCTAGCTCTATGTGAGCTCCCCAAGGATTAACCAGTACCAAGTACAGATAAATGAGAGGGATACAATAGGTTGACGAGGAACTCTAAACCAATGTTATTATCTTAATATTGAATTCACTGTATGTTCTTACCTGTATCTAATGAAATAGGACAAATTAGTGAGAAATGAATATAGAAGATTACTATAGCTGACTCCAAGCTAGTTTGGAACTGAGATGTAGTCTATTGACCTACTCTGTGAGGATGATAACAACCGAAGTCGTACCCCTTGTTTTAATAAAAAACAACAGAAGTCATACCTTGACAGATGAAAGAACAAATTTTGCGTGTTTTTCCTGAAATTCTGTAAGATCCTGCCGAACATTTGAGACTGTAGGAATATCAGAGATCACTGAATCATCTGCACACCGAAGACATACTTCAGTTAAAATGCTTCTTTTGAGAATACTTCAGTTAAAATGGTCCCTAGGTGTTTTTTATGCAATTTGACAAGTGAAACTAACAGCCACCTCTTCTTGCACTGTAATTACACTGCTCAAATCTGAAATTTGTTCCTTCGCATCTCAAATCTGAATTGGACAATGCCAGAACGTACATCAAACGTGTTGAAGAGCTGGGTAAGGGGAGGAGGTACCAAGAGCCAGAAGAGATGGTGGAGGTTAATACCATCATGTATATGGTGGTCAGTTTGGAAGGAAAGGAACGGTAGATGTTTCGACAATAGATCCAATTCCATACACAAGGTCAAATGGAATTGTATAGTATCTCTACTTTTTTGGTGTAAACAGTTGTGTATAGTAGAT
>JAJOOF010008411.1:0-55943 GCA_029582545.1 Solanum lignicaule | reverse complement strand
TTTAGTATCATTTTAGGTGTATTTTGTTATTTCTTGATGTGTGGCTAAAAACCCCCATTCTTGGGGTGTGATTTAGCAAGTATGTGTTGATATTGTTGTTGGGTCTTGCTTGCTGATAGGTTAGATGTATTTTAATGGTGATTTCACCTAGTGGTTGTGGCTTAATTTAATGGGTTTGTAGTTGCAAATACAAAACCACCCATGTGTTTTCGGCTAGCCCGAGTAGGAGGTCATGAAACCAAGACCGCTAGACTGATTGCCTAAGGAGTGGGTTGACATGAGGTTCAACCCGAGAGGGTGAGCCCTAGTCCCTTTTCCTAACACTCAGCTCGAGAGAGTGAGTGGGGTAAGGCATAGGCTGGCCTTAATGCAGCAAATGGGTGTACGAGAGGAACTCATTTTGAAACGGGGTAAGTTGCCCGAGAGGGAACTTATTTCTATCTAAAGCTTAGCCTAGTCACTATTATCTTGCAAATTTCCTATTGAAAGCATGTACCCAACGATTTATCTCAACTTGTATTGCTGTCACAACCCAAGAACTCTTCTCCATTCTTGATTTTCTTGCTATTTTTTTTGTTTTTACTACTTGTGACAAAACCCCCAATTGATATTTGACACTTTCGTGTCACCCCCTTTAATTTACTGTGTTTTTACTTGTTAATCTCTTCATCTACGACTAATTAAAGATAAACTTTATTTTTCTATTAATTCTCAAAACCACTCCTTTGAGACACGACCCCAATCTTTAGTTGGGTTACTATATTATCGACGATCGTAGGCACTCGTACCGTAGGTTAGTGTCGTTGGTAACGATAAGCGTTAGAAGTGCACCCAATTTCCACTCCCCACCAAAAAGACTCGACATTGCCCTCAATGAGCCAGCAAAACCGCAAAAAGACATTGACATAAATAAATTAATTAAGATATAAAAATGGTCAAGAAGAATATGTAAAGTGTGAACAGGTAGAGGAAGAAGATGAGGGATCTTCACTGATGGGCTAGATAGGTCGAATCGCCAAATTGTATTAGCGATCCAACGACTAACATAAGAGTCTTGTTGAATGTTCCAGAGCCTCATATTCAGTTTTAATTTCCCCACAGCAAATCACATCAAGCATTCCAAGCAGGTTCAACGATTCGTCGAGAGTTCTTCCTCCTACAAAAATCACAAACATTTTATTTTAAAAAAAAATTCTAGTACTTGGGTTGCCTCCCAAGAAGCGCCTTATTTAACGTCGTGGCACGACTTGGAAGTACCTTCAACCATCCTCCAGATACACCACTTCAACCAAAGAAATCTCTTGACAATCCCCAAAATATAATTTCAAATGTTGACCGTTCACTTTAAATGGGGGTCCTTCCTGATCTTCAACTTCAATGGCACCATTGTTGAACATTCGTGTTACTCTAAAAAGTCCAGACTATTTGGATTTGAGTTTTCTGGGAAAGAGTCTAAGTCGAGAGTTGTGTAGCAACACCCAATCTCCCACCTTGAAGTCCCGCTTGAGTATTTAAGCATCATGCCATTTCTTTATCTTCTCTTTGTAAATGGCTGAACTTTCATAAGATTTCAGTCTAAATTCATCCAGTTCGTTCAACTGCTCTACCCTTCCCCTTGAAGTTTTTGACCAATCCAAATTTAAAGTTTTCAATGCCCACAATGATTTGTGTTCAAACTCGACGGGAAAATGAAAAGCCTTACCAAAAACCAACTGATATGGGGACATACCAATAGGTGTTTTGTAAGCGGTACGATATGCCCAAAGTGCATCATCGAGCTTCCTAGACCAGTCAGTTCTATTGGCATTCACTGTCTTTGCCAGGATGCTTTTGATCTCCCGATTTGATACCTCAACCTGGCCACATGTTTGGGGATGCTATAGAGTTGCTACCTTGTGCTTCACCCCATATTTTCTCAGTGCCATTGAGAACCATTTATTGCAAAAGTGGGATCCCCCATCACTAATAATTGCCCTAGGAGTGCCAAATCTTGCAAAGATGTAACATTTCAAGAATTTGACAACACGTTTTCCTTCGTAGTTTGGAAATGCAATAGCTTCCACCCATTTGGAAACATAATCTACAGCCACCAAGATATATTTATTTCCAAATGAGCTCACAAATGGGCCCATGAAATCGATCCCCCATACATCGAATAGCTCGACCTCTAAAATAGGAGTGAGAGGTAATTTGTGTCATCTAGACACTTCGCCTTGTTGCTAACATTGAGAGCATTTCTTCTTTGCAAACTCATGTGTATCCTTGTAGATGGACGGCCAGCAATATCCACTATGGAGAACATTAGCGGATGTGTGAATACCTCTATGGTGACCTCCCACTGGTATCTGTATGACAAGCATGGAGAATTTCTACCGCTTATTCTTCCGGAACACACCTTCTAATGACATGGCCAGCACACTCTCAAAACAAGTATGGTTAATCCCAAAAGTACTTTTTAACATCAAACATGAATCTCTTCTTTTGGTAAAATGTCAACTCATCCGGCATCAACCCACATACAATGTAATTTACAAATTCTTGTTATAGTAGCACCCACCTTATCAATCTTGGTTTTGCATCTTTCTTTTCCATCAAGTAACATAGTGCAGCATGATCAATATGTACGATTACTTGGTGCCTAGCTAGTATGCCCGAAACTTTTCAAATGCTTAGACTACCGCAAGCAACTCTTGTTCAGCGACCGTATAATTTTGTTGTGCACTATTTAGAGTCTTGCTTGCATAATAAATTGGGTGAAATAGTTTGTTTCATTTTTTCCCCCAACACGACCACCAATGCCATACCGGTAGCATCACACATTACTTCAAAAGATTCGGACCAATTAGGGCTGATGATAATCGGGGTGGATACTAGTTTCTCTTTCAAACACTGAAATGCAGCCATACAAGCATTATCAAAATAGAATTTCACTTCCTTCTCTAAGAGTTTGGATAATGGATGTGCAATCTTTGAGAAGTCTTTAATGAACCTTCGGTAGAACTCTGCATGCCCCAAGAAGCTGTGAACACCCTTCACTGAAATCGGCGGCGGTAATTTCTCAATGACCTCAATTTTTGCCTTGTCAACTTCCAGCCCCTTTCCTGACACCTTGTGCCCAAGAACGATACCTTCTTTCACCATAAAGTGACATTTCTCCCAATTTAGAACCAGATTCATTTCCACGCATCTTTGGAGCACCTTCCCTAAGTGTGTCAAGCATTCTTCAAACGCATCCCCTACGATTGAGAAGTCATCCATGAATACCTCCATAGAGTTTTCGACCATATCTGTAAAAATAGACAACGTGCAACGCTAAAATGTTGTTGGGGCATTACATAGCCCGAATTGCATCCTTTTGAATGCAAATGTTCCATAAGGGCAAGTAAAAGTTGTTTTCTCTTGGTCTTTCGGTGCAATAGATATTTGATTGTAACCGGAGTACCCATCGAAAAAACAATACCACCCCCTTTCCGATAACCGGTCAAGCATCTAGTCCATAAAAGCCATTGGAAAGTGGTCCTTTTTGGTCTATGTGTTAAGCTTTCGATAATCCATGCATACTCTCCACCCAGTCACTGGTCTATTTAGCACAAGTTCCCCCTTTGGATTTGGAATTACAGTGATACCTCTCTCTTTTGGTACGCATTGTATCGGGCTTACCCATTTACTATCTGCCATCGGATAGATTACTCCCGTGTCTAACCACTTGATAATCTCCTTTTTCACTACCTTTTGCATTGGTGGGTTCAATCTCCGTTGATATTCCACACTAGGTTTACATTCATTATCAAGCCGAATCTTATGCGTACATACACCAGGAGGAATGCCCACTATATCAACTATGGTCCATCCTATAGCTTTTATATGCTTTTGCAGTACTTCAATGAGCAAGTTCACCTGTCTTTCAAGCAAGTCAGCTGCGATAATCACGGGTAAAGTATTATTGGCTCCCAACAAGACATATTTGAGATGAGATGGTAATGCATTTAACTCTAGATTTGGCGGTTCCTCAGTTGATTGGATTCCTTGAATACACTCCTAATCCCGATAAGGCAGCTACCACTTCATCATAATTAGTAAGCACATATTTAAGGGGTTCATTCTTTCCCATCAAATGACTTACACTTTCCACCGCTTCATCTATAACATCCTCAGTTGTCACCACATGGATATCGCTTGGTTGTCTCATGGATTTGCAAATATTAAAGGTTACCTTATCATTGTTCACCCGGAACATCAATTTCCCACTTTCGACATCCACCAATGCCCTCCCGATTGCTAATAATGGTCTTCCCAAGATAATGAGAATTTCAGCATCAATCTCACAATCTAAAATCATAAAATCAGCCGGAAAGATGAACCGATCTACTTTTACCAAGATGTCATATAGTATCCCCACTGGATGCTTGATTGATCGATTCGCCATAAGGAGTTTCATTGTGGTTAATTTTGGTTCAACCAAACCAAGTTACTTGTATATTGCATATGACATCAAGTTGATGCTTGCTCCGAAATCGCACAAAGCTTTAGCGAATTGGAGCACATACCAATGGTGCACGGGATGGTGAAAGCCCCAGGATCTTCTCTCTTAGTGATTAGCTCTTTTGTCATAATTGCGCTGCAACTATGGGGTACTTCAATAGTTTCATAGTCCAAGCTCCTTTTCTTTCTAACTAGCTCTTTCATGAATTTGGCATATCCCGGCATTTCCAACAATGCTTCTACCAAAGAGAGGTTAATGGATAATTTCTTCAACACTGACAAGAACTTTTTGAATTTCTCATCTTCATTCTTCATTTTCAAGCATTGGGGAAATGGTGGAGGTATCTTGGGTAAAGGATGCATGACTTTTGGGACATGAACTTGTTGCTCCGTTTCCTCCTGTGGTTCTTTGGTAAGGTTTTGTTGGATAGGTAATTCTTGTTCTCTACACCTTGGCTCTCTTTATGCTTTTGAGGATCCTAATCTTCCATCACATTCCCTATTGCCACATTTCCGCTACGGGTAACTACAGCCAGCTCTTTTTTAATATCTTCCATCGGTGTTTTGGACGTTAATTGAGCTGATAATAGTCTCAATTTACCTTCCAGCATTTTGATGGCATCAACATGAGAATTCACTTTACTGTTCAATGATGAAAAGTCATTTTTCATCCCTTTTAGCACATCATCAGAGCCCTCAATTTTATCGAGTATGCGTGATAATAAATTATTTATCTGAGGACTACTTGCACTCCCTTTAAATTTTGGGCTTTCACTCAAGTGAGTATGGTCCTCCTCATGATCATCCTGCTTAGCCCAATCTTGCCAATATCTCCTTGGTTCTTTACCCCTATAATAGTTCCAACCTTGATTTCCGCCTCGCTGTTGATAGCGTGGGTGGAAACCCTCCTCATATCTTCTGGAGTTCCAACCTTGATTCTCCCCCGGTCTTGAGTAACCGGAAGAAGAACCCTTCTCAACTCGAAATACTCCATGTGTCCCCTTCATGTGTTCTTGTAGAATTTCCATTTAAGACAACATCTTTTTTATCTGAAGCACAGTGGGGAAACTTGATCATCTTTGGTGTACCATGCCTGGTTTACTTTAGTCATACATCTAGGAGAAATGAGGCTAGTTCAAATGATTGTAATTCCTCCTTGCACCAATTGATCAGCTATCCCTTTATTAACTGAGTCCAGACTACGATAAAAGTATTGGAGCAACAATTCACCTAGCAGTCCATGCGTTGGGCACTTACGCAAAAATTTCTTGAACCTTGTCCATGATTCGTGAATTGGTTTACCCTTTTTTTTTCATGAAATTCTGAATGTCATCCCTCAGTTTCATCATTCTTGATAGAGGAAAGAATCTTTCGTGAAAGGCCATAACCAGCTCCTCCCATGATTTGATGGAGTTGTTTGGATGCTCGACCAACCATTTAATAGCTCCCCTGGTCAATGATAATGGAAATAATGGAAGCCATATGGATTCTTGAGATAGATTCTTGAACGATAAAGGGGTGCACACTTCCATAAAGCTTCGTATATGTTCGTGCGGATCTTCATGCTCTAACCCTCCAAATAAACCTCTTGAATGTATGAGCTGGAGTGTTACGCTAGTAACTTCAAACATTGCATTTCCGTCGGCTTGTGGCATGCAAATTGCACCCCTCTCACCCATGTGGGCAGGGTTATAAATACTATTAACATCATTGATGTCGTCTCGATGAAAAGCACCACCCGTTGGGTGACCTGCATGGCAGCTATTCTCCCTGTTTGCACTAATATGTCCTGTTGTGACACACAATTACTCAAAAAAAAACTGAAAATTAAGTGAGTAAACTATGATTAAGAAGAACAAAATTTTTACTAAACTAAGAATTCTCAAATAACATCACTCCCCGGCAGCGGCGCCATTTTGATGTTTGCGTAATCAAGACACAACTTCTAATGCAAGTGTCTACGATCGTACAATAGTATAGTAACCCAACCAAGGGTTGCGGTTAAGTGGCCTTGAAAATTAATAGAACTATAAAATCAAGTTCTAATTAGTCATAGCTAAAAACATTATCGAATATAAACATGTTAAATTTAAAGGGTGACACAAAAGTGTCAATTAATGATGGGGGTTTGTCACAAGTAGGTAAAAATAAGCAAAAATGCAAAGAGTACTAATCAAGGAGAGGGGATTCTTGGGATATGATAGGAATACGAGATAAACTAAACTATTTGGTACATGCTTTTGATAATAAATCCGTTGAATATTTCTGACTACGCTAGACAATGTGGGGGTAAATTCTCTCTCGAGCAACTTACCCCGAATCAAATGGATTTCTCTCGGACACCCACTTGCCACATGAAGAACAGACTCCACCTTAGCCCACTCACTCTCTCGAGCTGAGTGTGTGGGAGAAGGACTAGGGTTCACTCTCTTGCGCTGAACCTCATGTCGACCCACTCCCATCGGCCATCAATTTAGTAGTCTTAGTTTTACGACGTCTCTCTCCAGCAAGTCTAAAACACAAAGGTGAAATCGTATTTGCAACTACAATTTCATTAAGTTCCACCACAACAACTAAATGAAATCACATTTACACAACAAATAAACAATCAACAAGCAAGACCCAACAAATAATCTAACCCATATTCACAAAATCACATCCCAAGAATTAGGGTTTTAGCTAGACATGTAAAAGAGATAGAAATTTATACCAAAATGAGTTTGCATTCAAATGGGTATGAATATTTAAGTCTCAAAACAAGCAAAGAATGAAGAATCCACAAGATTCAAGTCCAAATTCTTGGAGTTGAAACCCTTTGAATCTTCAAGTTTTTCAAAACCCCTTCCAAACTTAGAACTCAGAAGTCTATGTTAAAAATTCTTTATTAAAATCTGATACTAAGCTACAACTCTCAACGAGTTTTTATAGTTTTCAAAAATCTGTGCAGCAGCGGATTATTCAGCGTCGTTTATCGAGATGGCTGATCAACTTGGTGATCCGCCGATGTTTCTTCGTATCACCTTTAATTCGTCATCAATTCTTGATCTAAATCACTGTAACTTACGACGATCTTGATCGGGGTCGCCGATTTATTCCGCGAATCACCCTCTTCATTGTTGCTTCGCCCATCAGCACTTGCTTACGACCTTCATCAGCACCTTCGACGACTTGGTCATCTGAGGCCGACTGGATCTTCAATACGCCAAATGAGATCGCTACTCGCCGTCATTTTTCTCATTTTTTTCTCCAGCTTTCTGTAACTTTCGGCGGTTTGGTAGCCTATTCAGCGAGTCACCGACTGGTTTCGGCGATCTTCAGGTTTTCATTGTCCTTACTCTTTTGTGTTGGCACTTTTGGAACATCTAGGCGAGCCGATGGTCACATTGGCATATCGCCAAACAGGGTAGGCGAGTATCAGGTTCTGTTTTCTTTGCTCTTTTAGCTGCTAGTTCCTTGTTGGCTCGATAGTGTCCATGTTTTACCTCTAACTTTAAATACCTGAAACTGAAGGTTGTTTATCAGTTATTCAGACAAATTATGCAATTGAGGACACTAATTTTATAAAAATATATCCCTAAATGAGTCTAATTTGAAGACTCATCAGCTATTCTCGCCTAATTGAATCAATGAATAAGAGTTGTCCTATTGAACTAATTGGAAATGACATCCCTTTCTATGAATAATGAGAATAAGTAAGAAAATACTATTATGTGGGAATTAAGCTTAGCACTGAGTGGATATTGACCATGAGATGGAAGCTTTCCCGTAAGTGGAGGCCAGGTTTCTAGAAGAAATCTCATGAGATGGATGCTCATCCGTGAGTAGAGGTTGGGTTTCTAGTAGAAATCTCCTTATCCTATAACTATGTGCCCCCATAGGTTGATTAGCTAGTAAATCCAATTCAGCTAGATGTTCATGTTTCATCGTAGGCAAGTAGAACAACCCTTTTTCGGTGTGGGAGACACTGGGTGATCATGTTTTAGCTCACATGGTATCTATGTTGGCTAAGGCTAATTCTCCCACAACAAGATGACTAACGAACTAATGTTACTTAAAAAAGTATATAATATGTGTTCAATGACTTAATGATGATTTACTATTCATTAACTATGATGTTATTACCTGTGTTTCCAACTATTTCCACTATGATGTTTAAACTTGGTAAGTTGCTTATCATGAAATGAAATTATGTTTTTAGCTTGTTTTAAATATGTTTATGCATAGTTATAATAGTTAGTGCATTTTTTTGTACTAACACATACTCTTGCCTACATTCTCACAAATGTAGGGTCTAACAGGCAGGGTTTCCATTCTAGTGGCTAGAGCATGGACTTTGATCTATTTTCGAGCTTTGTGAGTCCTCATGGTTCGAGGACGGACTTTCCTTATTATAGTTTCACTTTCGTATTTCCTTTTTGAAATTGATGTATAGGCTAGGCCAATAATTATTTTGATTGTAATAGATGGCTATGTTGAGACATGAGTTAGACTTCCGCTTTTCTATAAAGATGTTTTGGACTTAAATGTTGTTTTACTCTTTATTGTTCTATTACTTTATGTTATGATATGCTATGTGGCTTATATGGAGTGCTTCAGGATTCTATATGCCATGTTACATCTAGGGGGTACCCCTGGATCGTGAACTGGATAAGGGAAGCTCCGAGTTCTAATTTGTTTTTCTGAAGCTCTCATCGAAGCTTCTTCACTGGAATCCGTTAGTGTTGGTGGAGTCGTCTTCGTCAACTCGAGTTCCAGTTGCTTCCCGGAAAGAGGTAACGCTTCTTTCTTTATACCATTCTCCCTGTCTCTTCTTTTATTTGGAGATGATTCTTCCGATGTCAGAAAGTGTATCTTTATTCTTGTCCTCTGTCTTTTGTTTAATATCCTTAGTGATGTTTTAGTTTGAATGTCTAAATCAGCTCGATGATTGTCTCTACTATTTTTTATTGTGTTTTCTTTTAGATTTGTTAAGTATTTGTTGATTACATGTTGTTGTGACCTGTTTTCTTGTTTAAGTTTGGTTACTATTTAACTATAAAATGCAATGGAGTTTGTTTTAGCCTAAATCTAGATCTTTAGAATGGATGAAATTATTAACTTTACTTAAACCTTTTTAGTCTCCTAGTTGTTGTTTTATTTCACTTTTCTGCTTCCTCTGAAATAGGATACCATTGTTGTCATGTTGTGGATATCTAATTTTTTTGTTATCTAAATCTTAACAAGCTTGAACTGTATCCTTACTTTCTTTTCTTCAAAGTTACAGCAAAATAGGTTTTAATGCTTCATGTCTTTTGAAATTTGTTCAACTAATACATGTTTCGATGTGAATAGTTGAAAATATATGGTATGATGTATGTCTTCCTTTGATCATTATAGCCATAGCCTAAACATTGACCAAAGTGATCTTGTCTTTGACAGATTTATTGGTTGTATATAGAATTTGGGTAAGAATCTGTGATTTTATTTAGTTTCTATACCAATCTGATTCAAAACCTGACTGATAAGCTCTCTTGCTCATTCTACACCTCTGTCCATGTATGAATAGTCATAGGTAGAATCAGCTTGTCCGTCTAGTCCTATGTACATAACCCAAATGAGTTTAGTTTTCTGTTTATTTAACACATGAGCTTTCGTATCCGGGTTCTTTTCTTCCTGAGTCGTATGATGCATCCTGTCATAGTCTAGTTATACATTGAATAGTGAGTTTATTTATTTTTCTCTCAGTAACCTGTAATTTTATTGTTTAGGATCATTTCCCCTCATTTTCTTTAGTTTATTTTTCTAGTATTGAATTGTCATATTGAAGTCACTTTGTCTTTGATCCAATATGTTGGTTTGTTTATTTGAATATAGTTGTCTTTTTCTCGCGTCTTAAAGTCACACATAAACTAGTTTTTTGATGGAGAAGATTGTTTGGTTTGATTCTAGAATTAGTGTAGCTGCTTATCTTTAGATATAGGATTATGATGCATTTTTCCTTCAACTCTTGGCAATTTGATGCTCATGTTTTCCATTGTTTATGTTAATTGTTATATATGCTCAAATAGATCTCCCTTAGTCGTTTATCAACTATTATTTTTTTCTTCCTTGTCTGCTGCATGAATCATTTAATCGGGTCCATTAGACTGCTCTATAGCCCATCCCTTGCATTTCGAATGGGCCACAGAGGCCTAATTATGTATCTTCTCAAGTTGGTTTCGTAAAATTGGATTAGTGTGGAGGAAAGGAAAGCTAAGTAGAAAGGGAAGTGAATGTATAAGGCTAAAAATTCGAAAATACATGTCCCGGAGCTTAAAATAGAAGAATATACATCGATATACCCTAAGTATATAAGCTGTAAATTGCAGCAGAAATAGGGGCAAAAGCCCACTTTTTTAGAGTTGTATTATGTTATTATTGGGTCTAAGCCCCCTTTTATTTCAATGACTGTTATCTTGGTAGATACTAGGATAGGTGGAAGTGGGCCTAAGGCCCAATAAAAATTAGATTTCTATGTTAGTTAAAAACAGGGAATTGGGCCAAATGCCCAACATTTTGGGTACTTTAGTTTCCTTAGGATAGGTGCAGATAGGCCAAAGTTCCAAAACAGAAATTAGGCCCAAGCAATGTCCCAAGTGGACAGAACCATACTTTGCCCAAACCTTTCTTACCTTATCTTTTTAATTACTCCTATGTGTTTTATTTGTTTATTTAATTTTAACCTTTATACAAAATTTAATTCCCTAATGGATAGGAATTTTGAGTAAAATTGAGTAAATACTTATTTTTCTACTTGACTTTAGAATTTTTGCCAAATATTTTATTTAGGTAATACCCTTGTAATATCTCTTCCCCCCAAAAATGATTTTTAATCCTAATTCATTTATTTCCTCAATATAAATAAGTATGCTTATTTTTATTAGCCTAATATTTTAATTACCGGATAACCGCAAGTTAGCGGACGTTTTAGGTGCTTTCAAACCCTTCCTAAAATGTTAATATGAACTCCGAACCCCTTTAAAAGATTTCATTAGATTTACTGTTTTAATCTTTTGAAAATTAGTTTTCTTAATTTTAGTGGCGACTCTTCCCTTTTTAATTAAATAAAACACTTTTATTCTTAAATGAGTTGAGGTGGAGTTGAGTTTAGACGAGGTAAGTTGTTTCTTCAGTTCCAGTTCAAGCTTAAGTCATGTTTAGATTTCCCCTTGCATGCTCGTACATTCCATGTACTGACGCCATTTGGCCTACATCATTTTATAATGCAAATACAGGTAACTAGGATTATCAACCAGCGCACGTTGATCCAGTCGAGTTCCAGAGTTATTTGGTGAGCTTCCTTTCTTCTAAAGGATCCCTTATTTATCTTGTTTATTTTGAGTTTTGTTAGGATGATCAAGAGTCTTGTCCCGACATCCCTCATAGTATTAGAGGCTTCATAAATAGATGGATAGACAGTAGTACATGAGTCTTGTTCATTTCAGTTGTTATGTTCTAGACTCAAGTTGCCGCTTTGGCGAGTGAATGTTTCTTTAAATACTCTAAGTTAGTTATTTTGAGTTAAAGCTTTACTTTTAAAAGTTCTCTTATTGTTGAGTAATTCTTCCGCTGAGAGTTGAGCCAGGCCAAGGGTTCTCTTGGGGCCAGTAACGGTTCTCGAGTGCCGGCCACGTCCAGGGTGTAGGCTCGGGGCGTGACAAACACAAACGAACTATGCTACCCAATCAAAATTGATATTTCAGACTCAACAGAATTGATGAAATCAACAATTGAGATCGTCTCATCAGATTGTTGACTGAAATAAATACTTGCAAGGTAAACACAAAAAATATTATAGATGCCACAAAATCATCACGAACACCTCGGGAATCAAACCAACAGTTGTTTCACTATAAACTCGGCATTCTGGAGCTTACCACAGTGATTTCGAGTATGTTTACCAAGAATGTTGACTGAATTCAAAGTTTTGCCAAAACTTCAAAGTGAAAACGCTTAACGAAACAAACTAAAAATGAATGCCTCCAAATCCAAACTGACAATCCCACTAGACAAAAATGAACCTTCTGAGCTGATGTAACTATGAGAAATCTCATATGAAATTAGATTCTCTGGATGTAGACTAAAGTCAACTCTTTCACTTCATAGGCCTCCTAAAAGGAAAAACTCTATCAAAACTCTTCGTGACCACCTTTGGAAGCATGTCACACAATCAAACAACACAAAAAAGCTATAAGCAAGGTACAAGAAATATTGTCAAGAGTTTCCTGGATCCCTTAAAAGTAATTTGTTTTAGGATGATCTGAACCAATAGTTTTAGAAAGTTTGAGTAACATAGGCCGCAGAAAAATATTTACGGACTTTTTTGATACTTAGATAAAATTGGCTAACTTTTTATTGCAAAAAATTATTTAATGATTTGGAACACCTCGCAACTTTACTCGTAGAATCTGAATCTTTCGTTGTAAGTATTTCCTCTTAAACAAGGTAATATCCTACTTGTGCTTATATGTTAAGGTCCATTCCTATGAGTGGGAAGTTCATTGGAAGTGGTTTAGGATCATAAGAGACCTCTAGTACTAAGTTGAGTTCAAAACCTTCATACTAACTATGTTTTTCATATTAGTTCATGCAAGAGTCAACTTAAAATGACCCTATATCTTAGCCTAAAATAAATTAGGTGGACCATGACCTGTCAAATCAAAGTTCTATGAGACTTCTTTCCAACACTAACAAGTTTGTATCATTTAGAGTTTGGAGTAAATTTTTATTACCATTTTTCTAGAGACTATGCAAATAGAGTTTTTAGAATTTGAAATTACGAACTCCATTTATGGGTTGTAAATGAAAATACGACCCGTAGTTTTCAATCATAAAATCAACTTCTCAAATTCATTTTTTTAAGGTTTGATTCTTACAATCCCAATTATGGATCGTAAAACCATCTATTGGTCGTACTTTGGGTTCGTGAACTTGTTTTTAGGTCTAATTTCCAACGATATGAATACGAGTTGTAAACCCAATTATGAGCTGTAATTTTGGCCCTAGAATGAACTTCATAAAATCGATTTGAAGCCTAAGTTTTCACAAATCCACTTACTAGTCGTAAACTAATCTACAGTTCATCTTGTCAATACATGGATTAATCTTTAGAAATCCAAATTATGGCCCATAAACACAAGTACAAATTATTTACCATCAAGAAATATGAAAAAAATGATAATGATCCTTGCATCCTTAATTAAAATTACCTAATTTGGTGCTAGAAATGAAGAACTTCTCGATAAGGAGTGCACAAATTAACTATTAGGTATCCAAAGCTCATTGATGAGATTATCAGAATTCCCTTCAAGTAGGATGTTAATGAAATAACACACTCCATACCAAGAAGTTTTTTATTTCCAATATCAAACAAGTAAGCTTGTATTCGAGCCTTGTTAATGGAAACGATCTTAATAGAGAGAACAATTTATTTTAATGGGATTTTTAGAAAATCTAATAACTGTTAGTACCTCAAAACAATAGCAACACCGAGTGGAGACTAAAAAATAAGCAACCATTGGACTAACACATAGATAACTTCAAATGTAACAAAATAAAATTGAAAACAAGAATATCAATTTTAGTCTTTTCAACTCTTCTTGATAAGATCAAAGAAGATGCTTACTTTTGCAACATGTTCAAGTCAAATATTTGACTTTAATAAAATATAACTTCATCCAAGCTAATAAGCAAAGATTAATGTGATGTAACTAAAGAGTCTTTATTAGAAATTGTAAAAGAGTAAGTAACACACATAAAGAGCATAGGATTTCCAGCATCATTTTCAGCTTAAGGGGTTCACAGGTTAAGACTAGTATCAACAGGTATCCCGTAGTACGTAAAAGAAAATAGATTTAAAATTTATCCACTAAATCAGTCTTTTATATACATAAAATAATAAATGTGCTTCAATTTAAAATAAATCGAGTCAACTTGTGGACTATATCGTTACACCTTGGTATACACTCAAAAAGTATATACATTGTTCATGATTATAGAAGGATGAAAAAATGAAGGTGGATAACATAGAAAGAATCTCATGTTCTAGGTTGATAGTATCTCGAAGTGTGTTGGCACATTTTATAATGAGAGAAAAATTAAAGTAAATCGATTTATAGAAATGACACAAGTTTTAAATAATATTTATGGTTGCTATATTTTGTGTTATATGATGGTGTAATTCGATGTATAAATCTATGAGATCTTATGGACAGAAGAGGATAACACATGTATTTGTCAAGAACATAGTCATCTATTTAAAACTCTAGGTCTCTTCTCCTAACATCAATGTAGGATTTCTGACGACTCTGCGCTATTTTCAACCTCTCTTGAATAATTTTATCTTTCTCCATAGCTTGATGAACTAAGTATGGTCCTATCAACTCAGCTTCACCAACCTCAAACCATCCAATAGAAGATCTGCATCTTCTCTCATAAAGAGATTCATAAGGAGCCATCTGGATTCTAGAGTGGTAACTATTGTTGTAAGAGAACTCATTGAGAGGCAGGTGATCATCCCAATTACCCTTGAAATCAATCACACATTCCCTCAACATATCTTCTAAATTATGAATAGTACACTCTGCTTGACCATCTGTCTGAGGATGAAAGGCAGTACTCAAGTTCACCTTTGAACCCAAACCTTTCTGGAATGACTTCCAAAATTGTGCACCTTTTTTTGATATAATAAAAAATGGAACTCCATGAAGTCTTACTACCTCTTGAATGCATAACTTGGCATAATCCTCTGCTGAATGAGTAGTCTTTACCGGCAAAAAGTGGACTGATTTAGTCATTCTATCAACAATCACCCAAATAGAATCATGCTGTCTGCGAGACCGTGGATACCCAGTAATGAAATCCATATTGATCATATCCCACTTCCATTCTAGAAGTTCTATCTTCTGAGACATACCACCTGGCCTTTGGTGTTTTACTTTAACTTGTTGACAATTTGGGCATTTAGCAACGAACTCAGCAATACCTTTCTTCATACTATTCCACCAATATACTTCTCTCAAGCATTTGCCTTCAATTCATGAAAAATAGGATCTTGGTCTTGCTTCTCTTTCACCTCTGACACTAATGATGATTCAGCCCCATTAATCACTACTACTCCTCCTTCTGTGGAATCCATTAGTCGAACTCCTAATCAGGCAAGTCTATGCACATCTTTTGCTAACTCTCTCTCTAATCTTCTTCAACATGGGCGGTAGTACCCATAGACAACCTACTCAAAACATCAACAACAACATTCGCCTTACCTAGTTGATATAGAATACTCATGTCATAATCCTTGAGTAACTCTAACCACCTTCTCTGTCTGAGATTAAACTCTTTCTAACTAAACACATACTGAAGAATCTTGTGATCGGTGAACACATCCACATGAACACCATAAAGATAATAACGCTAGATTTTTAAAGCAAACACTACGATAGCCAACTCTAGATCATGGGTTGGGTAGTTCTTCTCGTTAACTTTCAGCTGTATGGGGGCATAAGCTATAACTTTACATTTCTACATTAACACACAACCCAGTCCAACTCGGGACACATCACAATATACAACAAAACCTTGTGTACCTTGTGGTAAAGTCAATACTGGGGCAGTAGTCAACCTCTTTTTCAATTCCTGAAAGTTTTTCTCACAAGCTTCAGACCATTGAAACTTCACTGTTTTCTAAGTCAACTTTGACAAATGGGACAAAATTGATGAGAACCCCTCTACAGACCTTCTATAATATCTAGCCAACCACAAGACTAATATCAGTTGGAGATATGGGTCTAGGCAAATTCTGAACTGCCTCTATTTTTTGAGTGTCAACTCTAATTCCATCACCGGAAACATTATGGCCAAAGAATGCCACAGACTCAAGAAAAAACTCACACTTAGAGAACTTAGCATACAAGTCTGTATCCTTTAGATTTTGGAGAACTACTCTGAGATGACTAGCATGATCTTCCTCATTCCTCGAATAAATCAGTATGTCATCAAAGAATACGATAATAAACATATCAAAATAAGGATTGAATACTCTATTCATAAGGTCCATGAACGTTGCAGGTGCATTAGTTAAACCAGACGACTTAAAGACTTGTATCATACCAGTGACAACATCTGGCGAATCCCCTTGCTCTTGGCGACATTGATAGCATAAAGACAGTTTCCTTCTCAGCATGCCCCTGAAGTATTTCATCTAGATGTAGCTCTGTCAGGTGGAGTAACTGAAGAAGATTTATTGCCCCCATTTCCATTACCTTGCTTGTTCTTTCGAAACTCTCTCATAAAATGACCATTCTGGCCAGAGTTGAAACAACCACTGGAGCTATCACGACACACCCCTGAGTAGCTCCTACAACACTTTGCACATGAAATAGGCTTCTACCCCCCTTGTGCCACACTACCTTGAGAATTCTGACTATTATACCACCTTTGTTTCTTGGTTCAGGTGCACTAGCAGATGATGGAGTATGTCCCTTTTGTTTCTGTTGGATGGAAGACCGTTTCGCATTAACCTTTTGCTGCTTGGACTCATTCCTTGATGTCTTCGGCCTCTTATTCTTTAACTCTTCTATATCCCTCAGTTTGTCCTCCTCAACTTGTTGCACATGGATCATTAGCCTTGCTATGTCCATATCCCCTATTAGCATAGCTGTCTTGCCTTGCTTTCTTGTTAGGCGAGACAACCCGCAATGAATAAACACATCCTACTCCTCATGTCAGCAACCATCTCCGGAGCATAGCGGAAAATTTGTGTGAACTTCAGACTATACTCATGAGCTCTCAAAGAATCCTACTTAAGAAGGCCTCCTCAAACACAGCCCAACTCACCAGTGGTGCATCCTCATCTCGATTCTTCTTCCATTGATCAAACCAGATTCTAGTGACATCCTTTATATGGTATGTGATGTAACGTTTCAAGCACACCTCATCCAATTCAAGGTGTTCAACGATCGTAAATCAGTGTAAAACACAACTAATTGATTTGGGGTTGAATCCCACAGGGAGTGGTACATGTCTTAAATTCAATTATTAAGTACAAATGTGGTCTAATCAGCCATAGGATTAGAAATTAACGATTAAAGACATAATTGATGAGTCAGAGATTTGGACTCATTTAGGGCTTTGTTTGTATATAATTAATGTCCTCAAATGCTTAATTTGTGCTAATAACTGATGTAAACCCTTGGTTCTCAAATATATGTATTAAGGAACAAAGTTAGGATAGATATGGGCAACAAGGACAACAGAAGCTAAAGAAGAAAAGAGAAAAAACAAGCCAAATGATTGCCGAGATAACTCGGCGAATCGCCAAGTTGATCCTTTACCGCCTAAAATTACAGTACTCTGAGGATAGATTAGGAGTAACTTCGGCGAGCAGTAGTCTCAGTCGGTGCAATGTTGATCGCATCGGCGAAGGACGACCATGTCGCCAAAGGTACTGATGGAGATCCAGAGAAACGCTGATGGGAGAGTCAAAAGACAAAAGGGCGCATCCCATAATGAAATGGCAATCCTGATCTAGCTCGCCTAAAATTACAGTGGATGAATGAAGAAGAGGTGAAGAATAAAGCCTATACGAATGGACAATCGGCGATGCCCGACTTTCCTCGTTGATTGGTCCCAAAAAGTCACATACCAGACTTGTATAAATTGACTTTTGCAAGAGAGAGAAAGCATTTAGAAATTGTGATGAACAAAGGATAGAGAGCAAAAACACTGCTATTGTTGATTCCAAGTAATTTTAGCAAAGTTTTTCATTTGGGTTTTGTAATAGAGAAGATAGTATTAAATTTTGACTTTCGAATTTTATTTACCCAGCTATAGAAAATATGGCAGGTATTGAATTTCATCTCTGTACTATGATTGGCTAAAACCCTAACCTTCGGGGTTTGACGATGTGACCAATTATTGCATTTGACTAAATGGGTGTTATCGATTAATGAATTATGGTGTTAATTTGAAGTGGGTCTGAATTATTATTGTGATTTAATTTCATTATTGCATATTTAGTGTAATATAGTTCAAAGTTTTGTGCTTGCTCGAGAGAGAAGTATTGAACCAAATTAGTAATTTGGCATCCTTAAGAGTGGGTCATGATGGTTTCAGCTTGAGGAAGTAAAACTTGAGATTTAGCCTTTGTATCTAGCTCGAAAGAGTAGATTTGATGAGAAAGTGGGTTGGGCGTCTTATGGAGAGTGATGAAGTTCGAGAGAATTCAACAGAAATAAAGTAATTTTTCGAGAGAAAATTTCATTACTTATTATCCATTCTACCCACGACGAATTAACATTGTTGGTAATAATGTACACCCATTGTGTTGAATTCAGCAGTTGGTTAGTCAAATCCACCAAGTGTTATCTCGTTATTTGATTGTTCCGTGTTGATTGTTGAAGTGGGTTGGTAACGACATTCGGGAGTTTAACTTATAAACTCCTAAGTGTGGTGTTGGTTAAGCTGCAAAGGTCACTGTCATACTCTCATAATCAAATTCAAAAGAATGCTACTCTCTGTGGGATCGACCCCAACTCATTTAGTTGGGTTTATACTGACTAGCGATCGTGGACACTTAGAATTGGATGAAGTGTCCTTGAAATGTTAATCAAAATGGCGCCGCTACCGAGGAGTAGCATTGTTTAGAGTTCTTTTATTGAAGTTACAATTGTGAATTTGTTGGCTGGAGTTGAACCGAGTTAGACTGCAATGCATTGGCGTTAATTGAGCAGAGTAGAAGTAAGAATGAGTGAGAAAGAGGTGAATGGTAGCATAGCAGGTCATCGAGACGGCATCAATGATATTAATAGTGTGTACAACCCAACCCAATAAGGAGAAATGGGTGCAATTTGCTTACCAACTGCTGATGAGAATGCAATTTTTGAAGTCACAAGCACAATCCTTCATCTCGTCCAAATGAAGGGACTTTATGGTGGGCTGGTTCACGAAGATCCACATGAGCATGTGAGGAATTTCATAGATGTGTGTAGTCTGTTTTCACTTAAGAATGTGACACAAGAATAAATCCGACTCAGATTATTTCCACTATATCTGACGCGGGAGGCTAGCATGTGGTTGGTTGAGCTACCAAAGAATTCCATCACATCATGGTATGAGCTAATCACGGCATTTAATACAAGCTTTTTTTCCTTCGTTGAGGATGATGAAACTCAGGGATAACATTCAAGGTTTTAAGCGATTGGAGGGTGAACCCATCAATGAAACGTGGTTGAAGTTTAAGAAACTCCTACTTCAATGCCCAACTCACGGGCAACCAAACAATTTGCTACTCCAATATGTTTACCAGAGTCTAGATTTGGTTAATAAAGGAGTGGCTGATCAATTGGTTCGAGGGGGAATAATGTTGCAATCATTTGAGTTGGCTTCATTTCTTCTTGACGACATGACGAAAATAAATCGAGCTTGGTACACTCAAGAGGATCAAGTCTCTCTTTTTTGTTTTAGAATGACCCAAGAACAACTTGATAAAGAAAGATAAAGGGGTGAGAACATCAAGAAGATGTTGGCCCAAATGGAGCTACTACAAGAGCATATGTTGGAGAATGTGAAAAAGCCCAAGGGAGCAAGTGGAGTGTTTAGAGTTGAGGAGGGTTCTTCCTCAGGTAATTCAAAACCGGGGGAGAATCAAGGTTGGAATTCGAAGAAATACGCGGAGAGTTTCCACCCACGCTATTTATAGCGAGATGGGATTCAAGGTTGGAACTATCACAAGGAGGAAGAGAAAAGAAGATACTATCAAGAATGGGCTGAGCAAAATGATTATTGGAAAAGGGAGGATGATCATAAAGAGGACCACAATCAATCGAGTGAAAGCCCAAAGTCAAAAGGGAGTGCAAGTAGTCCCCGGGTGAATGATTTGCTATCACGCATCCTTCACAAAGTTGAAGATTCAGATGACTTGTTAAAAGGGATGAAAGACTAACTTTCGTCATTGAACAATAAAGTGAACTCTCACGCAGATGCAATCAAGCTACTTGAAGGTCGGTTGAGTTTACTTTCAGCACAATTGGAACAAAAAATGACAAGGGAAAATGATGATAGAGGTCTGGCTATGGTTACTCGTAGTGGGAGGTAGTGATAGGCGATGTGATGGGCAATGATGAAGAAAACAAAGGTATGGAGGAGGAAGAAATACCCATCCATCAAAGCATTGCCAAAGGGCCACAAAAAGATGTGGAGAAACACAATCCAATCCCAAAAGTTGTGCAACCTTTACCCAAAATATCTCCTCCATTTCCCCAACACCTCAAGAAGAAGAATGAGGATAAAAAGTTCAAGAAGTGTTTATCGGGATTCAAGACATTATCAATTAATCTCCCTCTAGTGGAGGCATTGTGGGAGATGTCAGGTTATGCCAAGTTCATGAAGGAGTTAGTCACCAAGAAAAGAAGTTTGGACATAGAAACAATTGAAGTCTCTCATAGTTGTAGTGCAATTATGACTAATGAGAAAATAAAAAAGAAGAAAGATCCCGGAGCCTTCACTATTCCTTGCACTCTCGGTATGCTCAAATTCGCTAAGGCTTTATGTGATTTGGGAGCAAGTATAAACCTAATGCCATACGCAATCTATAAGCAACTTGGATTGGGTGAACCAATGTCCATAACAATAAGGCTTTTGATAGCGGATCGATCTATCAAGCACCCTATTGGGATACTATATGACATCCTGGTAAGGGTTGACCGATTCATTTCCCGGCTGATTTTGTCATTCTCAATTGTGAAATAGATGCTGAAATTCCCATCATTTTTGGAAGACCATTCTTAGAAACCGGGAGAGCATTGGTGGATGTTGAAATCGGAGAACTGAAGTTTTGTGTGAACGAAGATGAAGTAACCTTTAATGTTTATAAGTCAATGAAGCACCCAAGCAATATTCATGTGGTCTCTACTATTGATGTTATTGATGAGGCGGTGGCTAGTGTGAGCCATTTGATGTGTATGAGTGAACCACTTGAAGCCGTGCTTGCTAACTATGATGAGTTCGAAGTTCAAGTCTACGAAGAGGTAGTAGATGCGCTCTCAAGCATGGTGGATTATTCTAAGACTCCACTGAAGCTGGACATTGATCTAAAAATTGAGAAAGTCCTCCCGCAAATCCATCAACAGAAGAACCACCGAATCTGGAGTTGAAAGTACTTCCTTCCCATCTCCGAAATGCATTCTTGGGGGAAAATAACACTTTACCTGTGATTATTGCAGCTGATTTTCTTGAATGGCAAATAAAATTAATCCTTGAGGTTTTGAGAAGGCATATCAAAGTTATAGGTTGGACTATCGTTGACATAGTAGGAATCCCTCCTGGCATTTGCACTCACAAAATCCAGCTTGATAGTGACTGTAAACCGAGTGTTGATCATCAGCAAAGATTGAACCCACCGATGTAAGAGGTGGTAAAAAAGGAGATAATAAAGTGGTTGGATGCAGGTATGATCTACCCTATTGCTGATAGCAAATGGGTATGTCCGGTACAATGCGTACAGAAAGAGGGAGGCATCATGGTAGTCCCAAATGAAAAAGGGGATCTTGTGTCTATGAGAACGGTGATCGGATGGCGGGTATGCATTGATTACCGGAAGTTAAACTCGTGGACCGTAAAAGATCACTTTCCCATGCCTTTCATGAATCAAATGCTTGATCCACTTTCAGAGAGAGGATGGTATTGCTTTTTAGATGGGTACTCTAGTTATAATCAAATCTCCATCACTCCGGAAGACCAAGAGAAAACTACCTTCACCTGCCCATATGGAAATTTTGCCTTTAAAGGACATCATTTGGGTTATGTAATGCTCTAGCAACATTTCAACATTGCATGCTATCTATTTTCGCTACTATGGTGGAGGATTCAATGGAGGTCTTCATGGATGACTTCTCGATTGTGGGTTACACCTTTGAAACATGATTAGCACACTTAGGACAAGTTCTCCAAAGATGTGTGGAGACAAACTTGGTCCTAAATTGGGGAAAATGTCACTTTATGGTTAGGGAAGGTATACTTCTTGGTCACAAAGTGTCGCAAAAAAGGCTGGAGGTGGATAAAGCAAAGATTGAAGTGATTGAAAAGTTATCACCGCCTATTTCGGTGAAGGGTATTCATAGTTTCTTGGGGCATGCTTGTTTTTACCGGAGGTTCATCAAAGACTTTTCAAATATTGCACATCCTCTATGCAAACTCTTGGAGAAGGAGGTGAAATTCCACTTTGACGATGCATGCATGGTGGCCTTCAAGTGTTTGAAAGAAATCTTGATCTGCACTCTAGTTATCACGAGTCCCAATTGGTCAGAACCCTTCTATGTAATGTGTGATGCAAGTGGTATGGCATTAGGTGTCCTGTTAGGGCAAAAACACAACAAACTATTTCACCCCATTTACTACACAAGAAAAACTTTAAATGGTGCTCAGCATAACTACACAGTTACAGAACAAGAATATCTTGCGGTAGTATATGCATTTGAGAAATTCTGAGCATACTTTCTAGGCACTAAAGTGGTTGTTCACACTGATCATGTTGCACTGCGTTATCTGATGGCAAAGAAAGATGCCAAGCCAAGCTTGATAAGGTGGGTGCCACTGCTGCAAGAATTTGACTTTGAAGTCAAATATAGGCGAGGTTGTGAAAATCAAGTGGCTGACCACCTATCAAGATTGGAAGGCAATGAAAATGATGAGCTGGAGGTAGCCATAAATGATGCCTTTCCCGATGAACAGGTATTCATAGTAACTCTCCAACAATCTCCTTGGTATGCTGATTTTGCTAATTATATGGTGTGTGGACTAATGCCGGATGAACTGAACTTTTACCAATAAAAGAGGTTCTTGTTTGTTGTTAAGAATTACTTTTGGGATGAGCCATATTTATTCAGGGAATGTGCAGACCATATCATTGGTAGATGTGTTTCGGAGGAAGAAGCCATTGAAATTCTCCATGCTTGTCTTGCTTTACCAGTTGGGGGTCATCATGGTGGAGTTCGTACAGCTGCTAAAGTTCTTCAAAGTGGTTACTACTGGCCACCCCTCTACAAAGATGCTCATGAGTTTGTTAAGAAGTGCACTCAATGTCAGAAACAAGGTGGGGTGTCCAAAAGACACAAGTTGCCTCTCAAGCCCATTTTAGAAGTTGAGTTATTTGATGTTTAGGGTATAGATTTCATAGATTCATTTGTGAGTTCGTTTGGTAACAAATACGCAATAGATTATGTTTTTAAATGGGTGGAGGTTGTTGCACTACCGAACAATGAAGGGAGAAGTGTTGTTCAATTCCTAAAATGCTACATCTTTGCTAGATTTGGTACTCCTCGGGTTATTATTAGTGATGGGGGATCCCATTTTTTCAACAAGTTATTTTCATCCGGACTAGGCAAGTATGGAGTGAAACACAAAGTAGCAATTCCGTATCATCAGCAAACGAGTGGCCAAGTTGAACTATCAAACCGGGAGATCAAGAGTATCCTAGCCAAGACAATGAATGCAAATAGGACTGATTGGTCTCGAAAGCTTGATGATGTTATATGGGCGTATCGCACCGCATACAAAACACCAATCGATATGTCTCCGTATCAACTAGTCTTCAGAAAATCTTGCCATTTACGGTTGAATTAGAACACAAAGAATTATGGGCATTGAAAGCTCTAAATCTGGATTGGGCAAAGACTTCAAAAGAGAGAGTAGATCAGCTAAATGAGTTGGACGAATTTAGGTTTAGGGCTTATGAAATTTCAGCTCTTTACAAGGAAAAGATGAAGAAGTGGCATGATTCTAGGATCCTTAAGAGAGAGTTTTGAGTAGGAGATTGGGTGTCACTATATAACTCTCGACTGAGACTCTTTTCGGGAAAGCTCAAATCCAAATGGTCAAGTCCATTTAGAGTAACACGGGTGTTCACAAATGGTGCCATTGAAGTCAAAGGTAAAGAGGGACCTGCATTCAAAGTGAATGGGCAACACTTAAAGTTGTACTTTGGCAAATGCCAGGAGATTTCTCTGATTGAGGTGGTGTATCTGGAAGATGCTTGAGAGCATTTCCATATCGTTCCGCGATGTTAAATAAGGCGCTTCTTTGGAGGCAACCCCTGTGTTAGTAATTCAAATAATGTGTGTTGATTTTGCAGGTGCAAGAAGTTGTGCAAGATGCAGACACCATTCGCGAATCACCGAATCTGTTTGGCGAGCCCGACATAGTTCACCTTCTAGACTTTGAAAATGGAGAATATTAATCACTCGGCGACTCACCAAAGTGACTGGGTGACCCGATTTTCTCTGCCCTTCCACCCTATCTCTGTTAGCCTGACCCAATGGGTCATTCGACGGGGTAGCAAGTCCGTTCTGTGAAGCGTAGACCTGTTCAGTGAACTTCTTCAATTCCACCTTTTTGCCCCTTTCTAAACGTGCCGCATACTAGAAATAAGGGTGATAACCAGACCATTAGGCGAACCGCCGAGTAGTTCGATGACTGTTTCAAGATTCTTGCCAAATGGGCACCTAGTGAAGATTCATTGTCACCTTGCCTTGCATGTTTACATACTAGTAGTTTATCTTTCTTTTCATTCTTGCTATTGTGTGTTCTCTACTAACATTGGGGATAATGTTGAATGCTTTTGGTGGGCGGGAGGGGGGCGGTGTGTTTGGTTCAGTGAGTCCCTTGCTTGTTCGAAAATTTATAAATTTGAGTATCGGTTATGATCAATACCGACGACTTGAATAGTTCTCTTAATCGAACAAAAAAATGAATGTGCGGCTACAAGGAGACCAAACGAAGTTGCACAGATATTATGTGAACTTTTTGCAACTCGCTGGACTAGCTAGTTATTGAATGGATTCTCTTGTGATGGACATTGCACACTAGCAAAAGTGTGGAGTCTTGCTTGATATTAGTGTCAATGCCATGTGTGAGGACATCTAGAATTTACTATGTTTGTCCGATTGACTAAGTGATGCAATCTCTTGAATGATCTTAGGCAACAATTTTGAAGAGTGAAACTATTTGACAATATACCTCTTTTGTGGAAAACCTTGTGAGATGTGTTAACTTTGCTTAAACACCCTTTGAGCCTTAGACTTTACTTGGATGAAACTTGATGCAATTGTAACCCCTCTTTGTCCATTCACCCATAATCCACATGAAGTCTGGCTTCTTTAAATAACCAACTTAGGCCAAAAGCCTAAGTTAGGGGTGTGGTGAAAACAGAAGGCAAATCAAGAAGTGCAAAGAAGTCCCCCTTGATCCATGGCTTTGAGAAGGATGGAACCCCTCCACATGTAAAACAAAGGGAGAGAACAAGAAAAGAAGAATGAAAAATAAAAGGAATGAAAAAAGTTGTGAAAATGTGAAGAAAAGGAAAGAAAGTGATGTTCATGCCACATTTCATGAGGATAGCAACCACTTAGCCTAAATGACCATACATTTACACTCAACCCCGTTACAAGCCTTGAAAAGACCTTTTTTATCTTGAGTGAGTTAAAAGTGAGTGTTGATTGGAAAATAAGGGCAAACTTATGGGTAAAGTCATGCATGTGTTCATCTTTGTGAGTGTGAGAGTTGTATGTGATTCCGGAATTATTTTTGTTGAACAATTGTGTATGAATATGGAATCATTCTTGTGTGAGGGTATTTGAGTACCTTTGTTGAGCTTGAACTTGCATTTGCAGCAAGTATTGTGCACTTGAGAATCTTTGATGATGGTGAGTCACAACTTGAACATTTGAGAGCACAATTGATCTTTGCATGAGTAAGTTGAGTCATGTTATGTGCATTCACGATTGAGTCTTTTGTAGTACGGTTTGATACATCCTATTTGAACTGTTGAACTTAGGTTTTACTTGAGGACAAGCAAAAGTTTAAGTTGGGGGTGTTGATGTGTCCGAGATTTGGACCCATTCAGGGCTTTGTTTTTTATAGAATTAGTGTCCTCAAATCCTTAATTTGTGCCAATAACTGATGTAAAACCCTTGATTCTCAGATATATGGATTGAGTAACAAAGCTAGCAAAACAATGGGCAACAAGGACAACACAAGTTGAAGAAGAGAAGAGGAAAAACAAGCGTGATGATCACCGAGATAACTCGGCGAATCGCCAAGTTTATCCTTTACCGCCTAAAATTACAGAACTCTGAGGCTGGATTAGGATTAACTTTGGTGAGCAGTAGTCTAAGTCGGCGCAACACTGATCGCATCGGCCAAGGACGACCATGTCGCCAAAGGTACTGATGGAGATCCAGAGAAACACTGATGGGCGAATCAAAAGACAAAAAGGGCGCATCGTGGAATAAAGCGGCGATCCTAATCTGGCTCGCCTAAATCTACAGGGGATGGATGAAGAAGAGGTGAAGAATGAAGACAAGTCACTGAACAGTCGGCCATGCCCGACTTTCCTAGTCAATTGGTACCAAAAAGTCACACACCAGACTTGTATAAATGGACTTTTGCAAGAAAGAGAAAGCATTTAGAAATTGTGAGGAAGAAAGGATAGAGACCAAAAGCACTGCTATTGTTGATTCCAAGTAATTTAAGCAAGGTTTTTCATTTGGGTTTTGTAATAGAGAAGATATTATTAAATTTTGACTTTCGAATTTCATTTACCCAGATATGGAAAACATGGCAGGTATTGAATTTCATCTCTTTACTATGATTGGCTAAAACCCTAATCTTCGGGGTTTGACAATGTAACCAATTGTTGCATTTGAATAAATGAGTGTTATCAATTAGTGAATTATGGTGTTAATTTGAAGTGGGTCTGAATTATTATTGTGGTTTAATTTCATTATTGCATGTTTAGTGTAATATAGTTTAGAGTTTTGTGCGTTTTCAAGAGAGAAGTATAGAACTAAAGTAGTAATTTAGCATCATTAGTAGTTGGTCATGATAGTTTCAGCTTGAGGAAGTGAAACTTGAGATTCAACCTTTGTATCTAGCTTGAAAGAGTAGATTTGATGAGAAAGTGGGTTGGGCGTCTTATGGAGAGTGTTGAAGTTCGAGAGAATTCCACAGAAATAAAGTAATTGTACGAGAGAAAATTGCTTTACTTATAGTCCATTCTCCCCACAACGAATTAACATTGTTGGTAATGATGTACACCCATTGTGTTGAATTCAGTTGTTGGCTAGTCAAATCCCCTAAGTGTTATCTCGTTATTTGACTGTTCCGTGTTGATTGTTGAACTGGGTTGGTAACGACATTCGGGAGTTTAACTTATAGACTCTTAAGTGTGGTGTTGGTTCCGCTGCAAAGGTCACTGTCATACTCTTATTCTAATTCAAAAGAAAGCTATTATTTGTGGGATCAACCCCAACTCATTTAGTTGGGTTTATACTGATTAGCGATCATTGAAACCTAGAATTAGATGAAGTGTCCTTGAAACGTTAATCAATAATCAAGTAAAAAGGGGTGACACGAATGTCAAATAGGGGTTCTTGATTTTAATTATCAACTAAAAACAGTCACAAACACTTCGAATTAACAATAAGGAGAGGAATTCTTGGGATGTGATCAATTATAGGCAAATATAAGCATATGTGTAATTGCAACTATTAGTAAATAGCTAAATATTAGTGAGTAGGCTAGACTATAAAGGGGATAGTTTTCTTTCGAATATCAACAAGCACGAAAATTAAGAGCAGCCCACACCTTAATCCATTTACTCTCTCTCGCTAAATGTGTGGCATTGGGTTTAGGATTTACTCTCTCGAGCTAAACCCAGATCAACCCAATACATACAAACGATCAATGATTAACCTTAGTTCTAAAACCTTTCTCTCTCGCAAGCCAAGAACACAAATATAGAATTGCATTTGCAACTACAATTCTTAAATTAAACCACAATTAATGATTAAACTCACTTTTAAATAGCATTTAAACTAACAATTAGCAATACCCATAAACTAATTCAGCCCATAATCACATTATCACACCCCAATAATTGTGGTTTTAGCTAGACATTAAAACAAAGTTTAAAACAGTTACCAAATTGATTATCTATCGACTGGGTAGAGCGATTTTGTCTTTACAATGCTCCAATTCGATGAATCTTAGAAATCCACTTCCAAATTCTCAAAAGTGAACTTCTCCAATCCTTCAAAGCTAAGGAATACTCTAAAGAAAAGACTTCTAGAACTAAGTTAATTCCTCAGTATATGTTCTAATGCATAGATAGATACTAAAATATATTTTCAAAACATATTTATGGTCGCCAAAAATGTGCTACGAATAGGCATTCGACAAAGTAAGTCGAGCTTGCCGAACCACTCAGTGAGCCGCCCTTTGATCTCTTCTATCGCGCTTTTCGCCTTGTCATTCAGCATCCTTTAGTTCTGTAACTTTAAGCGATCTATCACTGCTTCACGAAATTGCTGGGTGATGCGCCGACTGCTCCTTCTTGTCATCGATTTGGTTTATTCCCTCAGGGCTGGCACACTGGAACTTTAGGCGGTCAAATTATCCAGTCGACGATCCGCCAAGTGCTCTTGGCGATCACTAGGCTTGCCTTTCTTTAATTCTTCAGTTAGTTTTGTTCTTTTTGGCACGTTAGTGTCCTTGCTTTTTTTCCTCAATCCATGTACCTGAAAATAAAGGATTTTTCATCAGTTTATGGCACAAATTAGCACTTGAGGAAACCAAATCTATATAAACAAAGACCCAAATGAGTCCAAATCTCAGAGTTATGCGTGAGTGGATAAAGAGGGGTCACAATTGCTTAAGTTTCTTCCAACAAAAGGATAAGGCTCAAAGGGGTTCAAGCAAGGTTCACACATCTCACAAGGTTGGCCACAAAAAGAGGTATATTGTCAAATTATTTCACTCATCAAAATTGTGCCTAAGATCATTTCACGAGCTTGCATCACTTTGTCAACGGGACCAACGGGGCAAATTCTAGGTGTCAGGACACACAGTTCAAGGTAAGCTCATCACATAAGGCATTGGCACCAATATCAACTCATTCGAGCTAGTGTGCAATGTTCATCACAAGAGATTCCATTCGATAACCGGCTAGTCACAACGAGATGCAAAAAGTCCACATATTGTCTATGCAATTTCATTTGGCCTCATCGTAGTCGAGCATTCATTTCATTCAATTAGGATCACTACTTAAGTCATCGGTATTGATAATGACCGATACTCAAATTTGCACAAAATTAGCCACAATCACATACAAAAGATGTGGCACAATTTTTTTAAATGGGTCAAAAACCATTTGCATTTAAAAACAAGGATCCAAAAGCTCAAATGTCCATAACATTGAATCAAAACACAATTCAAACACAAAACCCATTATATATATATGCAAAATATGTAATCACAACAGGTAGGTATGGAAATACCTCACCCCACCAACAAAATGAAAAGCAGTTGTTCTCAAATGTAACTAAACCAACCAAAAGTCAATAAAAACAATAGAGACAGAGGTAAAGAATAATCATGTCTACTCAGTCGCTCTGTCTGTCGGGGCCAATGCCCGGTGTCAAATTCTGGTCTTGCACATCAGTGCTCGGGGTAAAGGCAACATTGGCTCCACTAGAGCCTGCCATGGACGTATCTGTCAGCGATGTCTGAATGACTGACTGCACTATCGTCTCCTCTAAATCAGGCAGGTCCTCATAGATGGTCTCCTCTTGGGCATCAAACTTCTCCTCATCCAACACTGCTGCAGTTGTGCTCCGGTCTCTCGGCTACAAACGCTTTGCCCTTGCCCTTGCCTCCCTTCGGAGGTGATTTCTTTCCCTTTTTAGAAGGAGCAGCTACTCTCTCATTAATTACGATACCCCGTGCTCGTTTGCAGGGCAGCATTCCACTCTTGTCCCAGTTGGTCCTAGACATACATGCAAAATACATCAGAAAGAGTTAGAAATAATTGAATAAAAATCTCAGAATTCAGGTTGCAGAAAGACTCACCGAACTAGTGGGTAAGTCATCGAGTCACTATGGCGAGCCAGATCGGGTTCACTTAAAGGACTGGCCTGAAATATTTCCAGAAAAATTACCGGTTGGTGATGTGTAGGGACCTTCGACGAATCACTGACATCACTCGGCGAACTCAGACTAGCCCGTCGAATTTTATAACATGATTTTAGGGGTTAGGGGTGTAGAAAGGGCAATCAAGGGACCTTTCAGCGAGTCGGCGAGTGAACCTGGCGAGGTCAGGCTTCCCGTTGAAAGTTATAGACTCTAACTCAGCCAAATTGAGAAATTAAAGGTGATCAAGTGGCACGTTGGTGAACCGCCGAACAGTTCAGCGAGCCCACTCATTTTGCCAAACTGCCCAACGTGCTAAATTTCAACCCCGTTTCACAAATTCAAGCCCGCAGCCCCCGAAGTCAAAACCAAACTACACACTTATGCAATTAAGCCCAAACCCAATTGACCCATGCCTCCAGGGTACTCAAACTTCCCCAGGTTTGGCCAAAAATCGCCATTTGACAAATTTTGCCCTTAAGAATGATGTCAAATGCTCCATCATTGAGCGAAGTACATCATTTAGCACAATTGGGGATTACAAAGATTTCACCCTGCTAGACCCAACACAAACTAACCGCAACCGAACAATTTATGATCAATTTTAATGCATAAAACTCGGGAAATCAATATTTCAAACAATTAGCATAATTTCGAAACTAAAACGGGAAAATTAACACATCAAGTACTATTTCAACAGAGGCCCAACACACAACAATAAAATTTACATTCGAGATCAACAACTAATCAAGAGTTTAGGGTTCGAAAAACCAACCTTTAAGGCGAATGAAGAATTTGAGATGCTAAGCAACAATGTAATCAAAATCCGAGCACAAGATCAACACACAAAAAGCGATAAAATTAGGAAAATATGTAAAATCTAGAGTGCGGGAGAGAGTGTACAAGGCTAAAAATAGGAGAATGAGAATGATTTAGAAAATTTAAATCGTTTGGCCTTTTAAAATATTCAATTCGCGACCCTTTCGTTGGTATTAGTCGACCATGACAAACCCGAGTGGTTACTTACCTCACCGAGTTTTACAAGACCTCCAGTCAATTTGGGGGTCCACACGGCAGACAAACTCTGGCTTGGAGACTCGTTCGGTGAGTCGTTGATGCATCCATTGGCCCGCCAAGTTTTACAGACTCCCACCTGATATTTTGTGAGTCTAATGGCAGTCCAAGTCGGGCTCGCCGACCTCATCAGTGAATTGCCGACTGGACTTTTTGTTTTGCCAATTTTCACATTCTTAAACACATTCCACCTTTCAACCTGAACAATCAACACACGTTATTCAAAAACAGACACAAAGCATTAAAAACTTGTGTTGCCTCCCAAGAAGCGCCTTAGTTAATGTCATAGCACGATGCAAGTACCCATTCAAGCTTCATTTCTAGGGTTTGCCATATTATCACTAGGCAACCCCCTTGTTGTCTAGGGTTTAGATGTGAAGAAATTTGACCCATTTGGGTCTCTAAATGCTTGATAGAGACGGAATGAGAGGTTACCATCTGGTTGAGAGTCGATACATCTTCCTTCATTTCCTTCAAAACTTTATCAGACCCTTCAACCTTATTGAGAATGCGTGAGAGCATATCCTAAGTTTGGCTACCCTTAGAATATTTGGGTTTTAAACTCTCATGGGGAGGAACATACCTATCCTTCTCCCCTTCTCTTTCCTTCCACGTGGCGTTACGATCACGCCAATCTCTATCACAGTCTCTCCAGCCCTCATCTTTATTCCAACCTTAGTTTCCACCCTGTCTTGGGTAGTTAGTATGATAACCTTCTCCTTGGTTGGCTAGGAAGTTCACTTCCTCATTAGACAGCGCTTCAAATTGGGTTTTATCGGGGTTCATTCCACCTACACCCAAAGCATTAACACTCTTCGTACCACGCCCATGACATTTTTAGCTAAGATGTCCAGCTGTGTCATTATCTTTGCCATGTTTTGGTCTCTCTCTTGATCTTTTTTTATCTGGTCCTTGTCATTCGGAAGTTGAGAGGAGAGACTTGGTCCTCATGAGTGTACCACGCCTTGTTAATCTTTGTCATGCAGTCGACGAGTTTGGAAGTACTTCATAGGGCTATTTCATTATACCTCCAAGAACGGGTTGGTTAGCAAGTCCTTTATTCACTGAGTCAAGACTCCTCTAAAAGTATTGCAGTAGCAAGTTGTTAGGCAATCCATGAGTTGGGCATTACATCAATAGCTTCTTGAACCTAAGCCAAGTCTCATAGATTCGCTCACCCTCCAATCTCTTGAAACTTTGGATACTATCTCTAAGAGTCATCATCTTTGAAGGAGGGAAAAATCACACTTGGAATGCAGTAATAAGTTATTCCCATGAAGTGATGGAATCTATTGGCAACACCGCAAACCACTTGCTTGCTTCGCCCATCAGAGAAAAAGGGAACAACTCAACTGGACCGATTCTTGCAATATGTTCGTGAATGAGAATGGTCCACAAATATCAACAAAATTCTTAATATGGTCATGGAGATCCTCATGAGCCAGACCTCCAAATAAACCCTTCAGTTGAACGAGCTGAAGCATGGTGCTTGTAATGTGGAAAACAATGTTTCCTTTAGTTGGAGGCAAACAAATGGCCCTAACACAACCCATTTGGCCTAGGTCATTGAGGTTCTTAATATCATCTTGGTGGCCCACTTGGCTACCATTGCTACCGTTTACGCTCATCTCCTCTATTTAACACAAGCAACTCAAAACCAAAAACAAAAATAAATAGATTCAACTATAACTAAGAAGAACAAAATTCAACTTCACCAAAAGAATTTCAAATAACACCACTCCCCCGGCAGCGGCGCCATTTTGATCTAACGTTCAAGCACATCTCATCTCGTTCTAGGTGTTCAACGATCGCAAATCAGTATAAAACTTAACTAAATGAGTTAGTGTCGAATCCCAAAGGGAGCAGTACATTTCTTAAATTCAATTAGGAAGTACAAATGTGGTCTAATCAGCCATAGGAATAGAAATTATTGATTAAAGACATAATCAAGTAAAAAGGGGTGACACGAATGTCAAATGGGGGTTTTTTATTTTAATTTTCAACTAAAAACAGTCACAAACACTTCGAATTAACAATAAGGAGATACGTTCTTAGGATGTGATCGATTAAAGGAAATAAATAGGGATATGGGTAATTGCAACTATTTCCAAATAGTTAAATATTAGTGAGTAGGATAGACTATAAAGGGGATAGTTTTCTCTTGAACAGCTATCTCGAACAAGGTTGATTTCTTTCGAACATCAACATGCACACAAATTAAGAGCAACCCACACCTTAATCCATTCACTCTCTCGAACTAAATGTGTGGGATTGGTTTTAGGATTTACTCCCTCGAGCTAAACCCAGATCAGCCCAATACCCACAAACCATCAATTTATTCCTTAGTTCTAAAACCTCTCTCTCGAGCAAGCTAAGAACACAAATATAGAACTGCAGTTGCAACTACAATTCTTAAATTAAACCACAATTAATGATTAAACTCACTTTTAAATAGCATTTAAACTAACAATTAACAATATCCATTAACTAATTCAACCCATAATCACATGATCCCACTCCAAGAATTGGGATTTTAGCTAGACTTTATAAAAAGGTAAAAACAGTTACCAAATTGTTTATCCATAATCTGGGTATGAGTATTTTTCTTTATAATGCTTCAATTCAATGAATCTTAGAAACCCACTTCTAAATTCTCAAAATTGAACTTCTCCAATCCTTCAAAGTTAAGGAAAACTCTAAAGAAAAGTCTTATAGAACTAAGTTAATTCCTCAGTAAATGTTCTAACGCATAGATAGATACTAAACTAAATGTTCAAAACCATATTTATAGTCGCCAAAAATGTGCTACATATATGCATTCGGTGAAGTAAGTCGGGTTCGCCGAACCACTCGGCAAGCCGCCCTTTGATCTCTTCCACGCTCTTTGCGCCTTGTCATTCAGCATCCTTGGGTTCTGTAACTTTGGTTGATCTATCACTGCTTCGCGGAACTGCTCGGTGATACGCCAACTACTCCTTCTTGTCGCCGATTTGTTTTCTTCCCTTAGAGCTGGCACACTGGAACTTTTGGCGGTGGAACTGGCCATTCGGCGATTCGAAAAATGTTCTTGGCGATCACAAGGCTTGACTTTCTTCAATTCTTCAGTTTGTTTTGTTTCTTTTTGCACGTTAGTGTCCTTGCTTTGTTCCTCAATCCATGTACCTGAAAATAAAGGATTTTTAATCAATTTATGGCACAAATTAAGCATTTGAGGACACCAAATCTATATAATCAAAGCCCCAAATGAGTCCAAATCTTGGACTCGGCATTATGCAGCTAGTTCCACCCTCTTAGCGTCAGACACATGCATGATCTCAAAAACCTTTTGGAGTTCCTCAGCAAAGTTTTTTTGGATCCTCAGTAACACTTGAACTAGTGAAGCTTGATGGATTCATCCTTAAGAACTCACGGATCCTTGAAGTATCAGTCCCTTCCTGTCGATTCTCTCTTTGTTGCCCAACTTGGTTGGTTATAACTTGGCTCAACATCCAGGTGGCCTCACGGAACTCAGCATTGGTGACCTCTCCATGAGGTTGAACTTCTGGTGCAATAGGTACCCTTGTTCCTGTGGTTCAACATTTCTTCTAGCCGGATGACCTCTGACAGCTCTTTGTGGAGGCATGATCTGAAAGACACGCACAAGCACGAGTTAGAAAGAAACTTTTATAGAGATACACTCTATCACACGAAATGAGTATGAAAGAAGTGAGAAAATTCCTAAGTGTCGCAACCTCCTAATTATAGATGTAACACGCTTCACAATGATAACTAGGACTCTACAGACACAGCTTAATAGACTCCCTAGGACTCTTAAACTATATTCTCTGATACCAAGTTTGTCACGCCTCGAGCCTACACCCTGGGCGGGTCGGACACTTGAGAACCATTGCTGGCCCCAAGCGAACCCTTGGTCAGGCTTAACTCTTAGAGGAAGACTTACTCATGATAAAATACTTTAAAAAGTACACTAAACTGCTCAATATATAACTTAGAATGTATTAAATAACATTTAACTTTGCCAAATTGGCAACTCAAGATTCAACATAAGCCAATAACAAGATAGTGACAAACGAACTAACTAACTGTCTATGAAGTATCTAATAACTAAGATGGATGTCGGTAAAAGACCCACGACATCCTAATGAACTTAAATACTGAAAAGAAATAAAAGGGGATCCTCTAGAAGCAAATAGGCGCACCAACAAACTCTGAAGCTCAACTAGCATCAACGATGCGCTGGATGCTGATCCTCGTTACCTATATCTGTATCATAAAATGATGAAGGCCAAATTTCAGCAGTACATTGAATGTACGAGCATGCGAGGGGAATTCTAAAATAAGACATAAGCTTGAAAAGGGAACTGAAAGAACAAACCTGGTCTCAACTGAACTGAACTCAACTTAATTCATTTCAATATTAAGGAGTAATATAAATGCAATTTAAAGAAAAGTTTTTAAAACATAGATGACAACTCAGTGTATTATAGAAATACAATAGTAACTTTGTATGTACGAAAAGATACAATGTAAACTCTCGAATGTATATATAAATACAATTTACTTATGTGTATATAAGAATACAAAATACTTTTGTAGGAGTTTCTCTAATTAACAACCATCTCTTAAGAGCTACTGTGATGATACAATGTTTTGCCTCACACTGTCAAGGCCATCCTATACCTATTCAAGGGTATAAAACCTAACTACTAAGTGGATCTACTATTCTATGTTAAAAAGCACTAAGGAATCATCTAAAAAGTATGATCCATTTCTACCCATGATGGCTATATGGTTTATGGGGGCTGGGACTTGTCTGAACTCTCCCCCATATTGGTGCTCAATACGATTCCCAAAATATAATAATAACTGATATGTTTAGAAACATAACTCTTTTTGTGGTTTGAGATAATTGTTCAAAACATAGCTCAAAGGCTCTCTTGGAAACCAAAGTTTTCTCTCTTGCTTAATTGTGAAAGCATTTACTCTTTACTGAAAAAGCTAGCTCAAAGACTCTTTTGGAAATCAAAGTTTCCTTTCTTGCTTAAATGTGAAAACATTTCCTCTTTGGGAATACATAGTCCCAATATAGTCTTTTGAAGAAATGAACTTCAAATCTTTACTCTTTATTCAACTCAAAACTCAAGTCTTAAAACAAACCATTTCTAAAAGACTTTTTAAAGGACTCTAAGAACTCTCTAGACTTGGCTCTTAACTTTTTGTGAATTTGAAATTTATGGATTCAAGGTTGTGATTTGTGATAGGAAAGATCTCATGATGTTTAGGAGTGTTTTGAGAATGTTAAACATGAGAAACGATCAAGAAATCATTGTCTGGAAGAAAGTTCGCGATGCGGAGATGCATTTTATTATTTGGTCGCGAAATAAATTTTGAGGCAGAAGGATCCGTGATCGCCTCGCGATGCGAAGAAAGATTTTGTGAAATGGTGGGGCAAGTCCACGACACGGACCGGGACGCTTGATTTGCCCAACTTTTTCCTTCTTTATTTTCTAACCCCAATTCACCTAAATTCTATTCATTTTGTCAATTTCTCTTTAGATTCACATACCCATTATATGTAGACAAGAATCTATTCATAAACGACACAAAAATCGATATAATTTCCTCAAGAACTCAACAATCCCAACTTAACTCAACAACGAAAGTCAATATTCAAAAACACAATTCAAAATCATCAACTTTCAACTTTCCAGAACGAATTTCGCTGAACTAAACATGATTGGAACGTGGGTGAATGAACCCAACACTATGAAAGTCTCACGTACAAATTTAGGGATCAACCCTTGGCAAAACGACCTCGATTTCGCAAGAAATCTCCAAGAACATTTTACTTTTCTCCTCTTTTCTTCTCTTTTCTCTTCTCTCAAAGCCCTAGCATAATTCTTAATTTCGTCAACCGAACTAACTAAGTTTAGACCCCAAATAATTTACTAAAAATGGATTTAATTAATTGGGTAATGAAAAGACCAAAATACCCCTTTAAAATCCGGTTAACTTTCCTTATTCAAACAGCCCAACTTTGAACGGGCATATCTCCCTCATAAGAACTCGAAAATGAGCAAACTCGGTGGCATCAGAAATATAATTCAAAGACCTTGATAAAGTATCTCGTAGCACATATAACTAATCATGTACTGAGAGTTATGGTCGTTTGAAGTTGACCCAAAACTCATACTTAACATAACTTAGCCAAATTTCAGATTTTTCTTTCTTTTAAAAAATGGTTCTTTCTAATTCTAGCTCTTTCAAATAGCGGGGTGTTACATCAATTACCTATATCCTCAGGAGAGTCTGAAGAGATCTCAAGTATTGCAATGTACCGTAAACTACATGAAAATTTTATTGGCAATATGAAGAGCTATATGAAAAGAATATGTGAAGTTTAAACCCAAGCTTCTAGGATAGACCAGGGCACTAAGGGTATTTTTGTCGAAAAGATTCATGAACAATGATCTAAATATATTGAAAGCCTCCAAAACGAAAACTGTGAAACGACAACATTTTTGTGTTTTAGCTAAGAAATAAATGTTTTAAAAACAAGGTGAGAACTTTGTGAACGGTTTACATTTTGATTTTTGTGGTGACAAGAAATCATCAGCAACCTAAAATCATTTGAACAACAAAAAATCAAAATGCATCTCCTTATAAAATGATGAACATAGAAGTTATGACCTTAGTCTCCATCCACTGTCCAGTCATAATAGTCATGATTCAACTCATGGTTCAATTTAGCATCCAAAAGTACAAGGTATCAATTCTAAAAAAAATGCCATGTGGTCATTAAGAATATATGAAAACAATCTAAATCAAGGATATTGAAGCAAACTCGAATAAAATCAGAAATGCAATACAAGAAATACACAACAAGAATATTATGGAGGAACCAATATGAAAGCATACCATATAAATACGGATGTTTTTAATTAGGATATCCCAATATATTTGTACAAGATTTTTTTATGCAAAGAATAAATTTAATAAAAATATTTAGATTAAGAATTTGTATATGGAGTATTTAATTAATATGTTATTGCATGCATAATGTAAAAGTTGAACCAACAAAATTCTGGATATTACATACCTGTCCATGAACATCAATATAAAATATACAAATAGTTGTAAAAAACTATCTAATCAAAACCATAATCTAGGAAAAACAAAAAACATTACTGGTCTCTCTACCAAAAGTACCATTAATCGTAAATTAAAATGATATGGTAAATGTAAAGTTTTGAGATCCATGACACATAATCCTCTTTATTCTTTATTTATAGAAACTTAAACCTTACTTTATATGAATTACATTGAGAAGTATAAATTTAAATAGACCACCGATTGGGCAATATTTATACATTAAGTATTCCTTCTATTAACCATTATTTTATTTTAGTTTTAACCAAGAAGGTTCATTTTTCCTTTTTTGTTGATAAAGGAGATGAGAGAAGGTACAAGTTCACATGTTAAGAAAAATGTACAAGTTCAATGGTTATGAAAAAGGATCAAGTTCACAGGTTTAGAAAAGGAATTAGATCTCAAAAAATGGAAAGAAAGAGAAAACCATTCTCCATATTTTTTTCTTTCCTTTATAGATGCTTTGTAAAATCGAATGATTTAGTAAACACAAGACTCCTTTGAAACAAACAATAGAAAAAAAATTAAAAAATATACAACCAAACAAAAATCTAATAGCCAATACCACTGGAACGATATTTCTTCTCTATAAACTGTTGAAATCTTAAAAAGATTTTGCAAGGGAAAGACCCCATCGATGAACCATACTCTTAGCAGAAGTGATATTGCCAAGAATAGAATACATATAGTATGTATAGGGTTATAGAGGAAAATCTAGACTAGATTATATACCAGAAATCAATAAATGCAACTTATTTGTTGATCAATTTAAATTTTTCTTAATAAGGAAAATAACTCAAATAAACTATGAACTATAAAATTGTTGAATACTTTTTTTACACACATAATTCTTCTCATTGGCATTAACAAAGTGCAATCTCAACTTGAGTATTCAATGGATCCGTCTGTTAGAGTATACACAACAAAAGTATAATCATGGATCAAAATCCTTACATATTAAGATGATAGGATAAACTCAATAATTAATTTCATAATACTAACCTCATGAAGCTTTTGCTGAATTCGTTCAACCTTGATAAAAATCAAGTACTTCAGCCTCTACTAACTCCTAACTAATCTCTATCAACTAGTGACTTGTGTGGGCAGGGATTTTCAGATAATGAGATGTATTTTTCTTCTCTGGAAGACCTTTATGTAACCCTAATTTTTAATAGAAGAGGGGAAGAGTTTGGGGGGAAAACACTAACAAGCAATTATGGGGAATTGATTGTAATTTTAAACCCATCAAAGCAAAAATTATTTGTATTCCCATTAATAAAAAAAATCCATTTTAATATCTGATTTTTAATTATTTAAAATAATAGATGATGTTCAATATACAAGACCAATATACTTTTTCTGGAACACCTTATATTTCTTTTTAGAAATTGTTAATTAGTAAGGCATAGTAGAAACCAAAGACTTTTTAACTGAGGCTTTAAATTATGATAGTAAATCGAAAATGTATGAGTTGTCATATCACAATAAATTACACATTATTGAACTAAAAATGTGTAGTTGCACTTCTCGATTTAATATCGAAACCGACCATTACATCTTTTTTGAATCTCTATGTTAGAACTACTGACATCAATCAATTAAACAATTTTTAAAAAAAAACTTAATTCATTGACTAATTTACTCCATTATTATTTGGCAGATATAAAATCCACCTAAAGGGTTTTGAAATAAAAACATTTAAGTAATAATATAGGGGTGTCTCCTATCTCAAATCTGAGACAAGTTTCTATCAACTAATAATTATTTTACTAATGTGATTTGTTATCAACCAATATTTGATTAGCCACATATTGAATCATAATAGAGGCTCATATTTAAATAGATTAAAATAATAAATCAAATTACATAGATCCTAATCATTATTTCAAGGATAAGAGAATAAGTACACGTAATGGACTAGAGAAGTTGTTTATAAACATTCAGAATATAAACAAACATCTCTAAGTTTTCCATTCAATACACATGGAATGTACTAGCACTAGAAGTTGGAATCTTACTATTCCCTTGATTAAGATCGGATTATATTTAATCTTATCCTACAATCATACATATTTTTGTCCAATGATGAGTATATTGTTTTTACACAATTTAGGCCAATTTAGTTCAATAAATAATGTCCTCAGTGCCTATTTATGTTCTTAACTGAAGATATTTTGATACTTTGCATCTATGAATATTAAAGAAAATGGCAAGGATGAATCTATGAAAAATAGACCAAAAACATTGAAAAAAGTGTAAACTCTTAGCTCGGATGGCTTAAATCAAAGGGCAGATCGCTGAATATAACTAGACACCACCTAAAGAATCAATTTTCACGTGGGAGAATATTCAATGTAGGCCGATGAAGTAAAGTATAAATGGTGATTCACTGAAATAGTTAGCCGAGCTAAAAGTTCTATCAGCAAAGGTGACACGTTTTTGAGTTAGAATGAAGGTTGAATGGGTGAACAAAGGTGGTAATCGACAATTTGCAAAACATGAAAGCCTAATGATGTTTGCGTAATCAAGACACAATTTCCAATGCAAGTGTCTACGATCGTACAATAGTAAAGTAACCCAACCAAGGGTTGGGGTCGAGTCTCAAGGGAGTGGGCTTGAGAATTAATAGAAAAATAAAATTAAGTTCTAATTAGTCATAGATAAAAACATTATCGAATATAAACATGTTAAATCTAAGGGGTGACGCAAGCGTCAATTATCAATGGGGGTTTGTGACAAGTAATCAAAAACAGCAAAAATAAGGAGAGATACGAATATTGGGTACATGCTTTTGATAGTAAATACGTTGAGTATTTGTTACTAGGCTAGACTATAGTGGGGGTAAATTCTCTCTCAAGCAACTTACCCCGAATCAAATGGGTTTCTCTCAGATACCCACTTGTCGCATGAAGAACAGCCTCCGCCTTAGCCCACTCACTCTCTCGAGCTAAGTGTGTGGGAGAAGGACTAGAGTTCACTCTCTTGAGCTGAACCTCATGTCGACCCACTCCTACCGGCCATCAATTTAGTAGTCTTAGTTTTATGACCTCTCTCTCAAGCAAGCCGAAAACACAAAGGTGAAATCGTATTTGCAACTACAATTTCATTAAGTTCCACCACAACTACTAAACGAAATCACATCTAAACAATAAATAAACCATCAGCAAGCAAGACCAACAATTAATCTAACCCATATTCACAAAATCACACCCCAAGAATTGGGGTTTTAGCTACAAATGTAAAAGAGATAGAAATTTATACCAATATGAGTTTGCATTCAAATGGGTATGAAGATTTAAGTCTCAAAACAAGTAAAGAGTGAAGAATCCACAAGACCCAAGTCCAAATTCTTGGAGTTGAAACCCGTTGAATCTTCAAGTGATTCCAAACCCTCTCCATACTTAGCACTCAAAATTCTATGTTAAAAATTCTATATTAAAAATTTGATATTAAGCTACAACTCTCAACGAGTATTTATAGTTTTCAAAATTCTGTACTGCAGCGGATCATTCGGCGTTGTTAGTCGAGATCGCCGATCAACTCGGCGATCAGCCCTTTGGTAGGTTTCATCGCCGTCTTGTTCTACCCTTCATTGGGAGACATAGTACTGCTTCGCAGAACTGCTCGGTGACACGTAAACTGCTCATTTTTACCGCCAATTTTATCCTTTCTTTCAGGGTTCAACACACTAGAACAAAAGGAGAGGTGAGATCATTTGGCGACACGCCGAATAGGTTCGGTGATTCTCAGATCTTTATTTATTCATTCTTTTAGCTACTTTTGTTCCTTTTTGCTAAGTAGTTTTCATGCTTTCCCTCAAACTCCAAATACCTGAAACTTAAGGGTTTTCATCAGATATTGAGATAAAATATGCATTTGAGGACACCAATTCTATCAAAATATAGCCCTAAATGAGTCCAATTTATGGACTCGTCACCCAACTCAATCGAGTTTGCCTTCTACGGTTCAAATACCTGAAGTCAAGAAAGGGAAAGCTAGAGAACATAACGACGATCTGTTGAATAATGTAGGTGCGCCCGACTAATGTCGCTGATCAGGTCGCACATGGAATTTAAAAAACATGGAGAAATTATAAATAGCTCAAAGGAGAGAGAAAATATGTCTTTGACCTATTCTTATTTTTCATATTAAGAAATAATCTTTTCCTATTTGTTATTAGTTTTGGGGTTTTGAACAATCTTGTAATTGACAATTGAGGGTTCAATTGAAAGTGGGTGCTGCAGATTTTTGTTGATTATCTATTCCTCAATGGATGAAAACATAATTGGTATAATTTCTTTTCCCCTTCTTAAGTTTGGCTAAAACCCCAATTCTAGGGGTGTGAATATGGAGTTGGGTAACAATTTAAATTACTTGGTCTAGTGTCTTGCTCTGCTTTTCTGCTTTTCTGCTATTCACTATTGTATTTGAGCTATTTAGCATGGAGTTGATTTATAGGTTAATGTTGCAAACTTAATACCAGCTTAGATCTTTGATTTATTGATGAGTCCGAGATTTGGACTCATTTGGGACTTTGTTTAGATAGATTTAGTGTCCTCAAATGTTTAATTTGTGCCATAAACTGATGTTAAAGCCTTGATTTTCAGGTATATGGAATGAGGTACAAAGCAAGGACACTTACAGGCAAAAAGGAACAACACAAACTTAAGAAATGAAGAAAGGCAAGCATGGTGATCGCTAAGAGCACTTGGCGGATCGTCGAGTGGCTAATTTGATCGCCTAAATTTCTAGTGTGCTAGCCCTGAGGGAAAAAACCAAGTCGGCAATAAAAAGGGGCAGTTGGCAAATCGCTGAGTAGTTCCTCAATGGAAAGATAGATCACCCAAAGTTACAGGACTTGAGGATGCTGAGAGCCAAGGCAAAAAGATGATAGAAAAGAGCAATGGGTGGTTCGGCGAACTTGACTTACCTCGCCTAATGTCACTTCGTGGCTTATTTTTGGCGACTTTAAATTAGATTTTGAACAGTTAATTTAAGATGCTACATTAGTTTAGAATAATTTTCTCTTTAGGTTTTCATAGTTTCTCAGTAGACTTGAAGGATTTTGGAGATTCAATTTGGAGATTTTGCAAGTGGGTTTCGAATTTTCTCCAAATTCAAGCATTGTAAAGACTAAATTACTCTTACCCAGTTGATGGCTAATCGATTTGGTAATCGGTTTTACTCTTTTATGATATTTGGCTAAAACCCTAATTCTTGGGGTGTGATCATGTGATTGTGGGTTGAATTAGTTTATGGGTATTGTTAATTACTAGTTTAAATGCTAAATTAAAGTGAGTTTAATTATTAATTGTGGTTCAATTTATGAATTGTAGTTGAAAATGCAGTAATTTTGTGTTCTTGTCTTGCTCGAGAGAGAAGTTTTAGAACTAAGATTATTGATTAATGATTTGTAGGTATTGGGTTGAGCTGGGTTCAGCTCGAGAGAGTGTATCCTAAGCCTAATCCTACCCATCTAGCTTGAGAGAGTGGATGAATTAAGGTGTGGGTTGTTCTTCATTGTTATGATTGGTGATGTTCGAAAGAAATCACCTGATTCGGGATAGTTGTTCGAGAAAAAGCTATCTCCCTTATAGTCTAGCCTACTCAATGATTTTTAGCAGTTTACTAGTAGTTTCAATTACCCATATATCAAAATTTTCCTATTAGCGATCACATCACGAGAATTCCTCTCCTTATTGTTATTTCAAATTGTTTGTGACTGCGTTGTAGTTGATAATTGCAAACCAACCCCCCCCCCCGCCATCTGACATTCGTGTCACCCCTTTTAATTTGTTTCATGTCTTTTTCTATAATTTCTATTCCTATAACTAGTTAGATCATACTCATACTTCCTGATTGAATTTGAACACGTACCGCTCCCTATGGGATTCTACCCCAACTCAATTGTTGGGTTATATATTACTTAACGACTGTCTATTCTTAGAATTAGAGAAAGTGTATTTGATAGACGTTACTCAATTTTATCAAAATGGCACCGATGCCGGGGAGTGGTGTTGTTTAAAATTCTTTTAGTGAAGTTGAGTTGTGATCTTTTTATTTATAGTTGAATGTACTTATTTTAGTTTTGGTTTTGTGTTGCGTTTGTTAAACAGAGGAGGACATGAGTGTTAACGGAAGCAATGGTAGCCAAGTGGGCCACCAATATGATGTAGGAAACCTCAATGATGTAAATGACCCTAATGTCAATGACCCAATTCCATTGGGTGGTGTGCGGGCAACACGCCAACATCCAACCAAAGGAAATGATGTTTTTCACATCACTAGCACAATGCTTCAACTCCTGCAACTAAAGGGTTTGTTTTGGGGGTTTGCTCATGAGGATCCCCATGATCATATTCAAAACTTTGTGGACGTCTGCGGTCCATTCTCATTCAAGAGCATATCGCAAGAATCAGTCTGTCTCAGGTTGTTCCCATTTTCTTTGATGGGTGAGGCTAGTAAGTGGTTGGCTGAGTTGCCAAGAGATTCCATCACTTCTTGGGACGAGCTTACCACTGCATTCCAAGTGTGCTTCTTTCCCCATCGAAGATGATGACTCTTAGGGATACTATCAAGGTTTCAAATGCTTGGAAGGTGAGCCAATCCATGAGATGTCGCTGAGGTTTAAGAAGTTGATGCTGCAATGCCCAAATCATGGTCCTCCAAATAATGTGCTACTGCAATATTTCTATAGGAGCCTCGACTCGGTGAACAAATAAGTTATTGATCAACTTGTTCCCGGTGGTATAATGTAACAACCCTATGAAGTAGCATCTCAACTCCTTCATTACATGACCAAGATCAATAGGGTATGGTACACTCGTGAGGACCAAGTCTCTCCTCTCAATTTTAGAATGACAAAAGAACAGATAAAAAAGGATCAAGAGAGAGACCAACACATGGCCAATTTGATGACCCAGCTGGATATCTTGTCTAAAAATGTCTGGATGTTGGTACAAAGAGTGTTAATGGTGTGGGTGTTTGGGGAGTAAACCCTGATGAGGCACAATTTGTAAGCGTTGTACAATGAGAAAGTGGACTTCCTAGCCAATCAAGGAGGAGGTTATCATGCAAACTACCTAAGAACCGGTGGAATTCAAAGTTGGAATAAAGATGAGGGTTGGAGAGACCGTGACAGAGATTGGCGTGATTGCAACACCATTTGTAAGTAAAGAGAGGGGGAGAAGGATAGATATGTTCCCCATGAGTGTCAAAAGCCCAAGGAATCTAAGGGTGGCCATACGAAAAACATGCTCTCACACATTCTCAACAAGGTTGAAGGGTCCGACAAAGTGTTGAAAGAAATGACAGAGGATGTCTTGACTCACAATCAGACGGTGACCTCTCACTTAGTCTCTATTAAGCAGTTGAAGACCCAAATGGGTCAAATTTCTTCACATTTGAATCCAAGACAACAAGGGGGATTGCCTAGTGACACAATGGAAAACCCCAAAATTGAAGCTTGAATGGGTACTTTTGTCGTGCCAGAACGATAACTAAGGTGCTTCTTGGGAGGCAACCCATGTTTTTAATCCTTTAAGTTTTGATTTTGAATAGCGGGTGTTGATTGTACAGGTTGAAAAGTGAAGTTTGTTTGAAAATAGGCATTTTGGCGAGCCAAAAGTCTAGTCAGTGACTCGCCAAAGAGGTCGGCGAGCCTGACCTGGACCTCTGTTGGACCCACCAAGCCTGAAGTGGAAGTCTTTAAAACTCAGCGGCCAAATTGCTTAATTTGCGAGCCTAATTTTGTCTACCGTTTGAACCCCCAAATTTTCTAGAGGTCCTATAAAAGTCAGCGAGGTAAAGTACCACTCAGCGCATCATCGAGTGTTTTGGCATGGATGACTTACTCCACCGATGGTGCCGCAAACTGAAAGGTTTTAAAGGCCAAACAGTTTAAAATTTCAAAATCTTTCATATTCTCTCATTTCTAACCCCATGCACTCTCACCCGAACTTTAGATTTTCCTTATTTTGCTATTTTGTTCATATTTTGTGTGTGATCTCGTGCTTGGAATCATAATACTTTGCCTCCTAGCTTTTCAATTTCTCAATTCAGCATACTGGTTGGTTTTTCGAAGTACTTTTGTTTAAGTGGTTAAACTCAAATGCAATAGGTAAATTGATGTTGATATGTGTTGGGTAATTTCTTTAATTGTGTTTTATGTGTCGGATTGTCCATAAAGTGTTTGAACTTGTGCCTAAATGCTTAAAAAGATGATTTCATGTGTTTTATGTGTTGAAAGTGTTTCCTAATTGTTGGGTTGCGGTTATTTTGTATTGGGTCTAGTTGGGTGAATTTTGAGTAACCCCGTATTGTGAAAAATACGTATTTTACCCAATGATGGAGCGTTTGACGTCGTTCTTAAGGGCAAAAGTCGTCGAACGACCAATTTTGGCCAAATTGGGGGAAGTACGAGTACCCCGAAGGCATGGGTCATATGGGTCTGACACTTATTGCATGGTGTATGTATTTGATTTTGAATTTAGGGTTGCGGGCTTCATTTTGGGTAACGGGGTTGAAAATTAGCATATTGGGCCATTTGGCGAGCTGCGTCGAGCTCGCCGAATGGTTCGGCGGTTCACCAAAGTCCCCTTTTGATCGCCCTTAATTTCATGCTTTGGCTAAGATGAGTCTCTAAATTTTGATGGGAAGCCTAAGCATGCCAGTTCACTCGGCGACTCGCCGAAAGGTTCCTTTGATCACCCTTTTTGCACCCTAACACCTAAAATACACTGTAATATTCGGCGGGCTAGTCTAAGATCGCTTATTGGTTTCAGCGATTTGTCGAAGGGCACTTATCATCGCCAACATGCCTTAATTCTGGAAATTTTTAGAGCTCAACCTTTCGGCGAGCCCGATCTGGTTTGCCTAAGCGACTCGACGACAGGTTCGGCGAGTCTTTTTGCAAATTGATTTCTGCAATATTCTTGAACGATTTCTAACACTATTCGATGTGTTTTAAAGATATTGCTAGACCCAAAGTGCCAGGAAGAGACATGTTGCCCCACAAGAGGGCGAAAGGGATCATTATAAATGCGGATGCAGCGGCATCTAAAGCTAAGGCAACCAAAATTCCTACAAAGGATTGGAAAGGCAAAGGAAAGGGCAATGCGCCCGTAGTTGAGTCACCGAAGGTCAGCTCCGACAGTGAGGGACTGTACGTGACTCACCTTACCACATCAGAAACCGAGGTAGAACATCAGGATTCTCAGGCTGCCATCTCTGAGACTGAGGATGACCAGCTTCTATTGGCCCAGAGAGCAAAAATGCGCTCCAAGAGGATGCATGATCTGTCTAGGATCCGGGTGCCTCAGACTTCTCTTCTTCCTTAATCTCCAGATCAGATTGTGGTCCCAGCACCACCTGTACAGGGTCCTCCTCGTTGATCTCTCAACTGACTAAAGGCCGAAGGACTCAAGACTATGACTGAGGAGAAGAGATTGTCCACAAATGGTGTGGTGGACAGATATCCGAAGATATGGAGCACCCTTAAGTCCCACAATTTCCAGCTCTTCACTAAACCCCGAGGTCCATATATTCCTAATTGGGTCCGGGAGTTCTACTCAGCCTATGGAGCTTTGGTACTATAGGAAAAGAGGAAGTTTGCTACCTTTAAACCAGTGGATTATGTAGTTGTCCGGGGGAAAAAGGTAAAATGTGATGGTGATGATATAAACGTCATATTGGAATGCACTAACAACATTACTGATCACTACCAGAGCATGATCAAGACAACAACTTTAGAGGATATGAAAGGTTGGATGGCCCCTCTCCTATCTGACAATACTATTAGGTTGATTAAGGTTGGAGTACCAATAAAGAAGAAAGACCTCAATGTGGCAGCGAGGTATTGGTTTGGTTTAATTAGTAGCACAATCATGTCATCTCAGAACGAGTCTATCCTCTGCCACACAAAGGCAGCTTGTCTCGGATCAATCATTGCAAGGAAGCGCATCAATTTAGGTGCAATTATCAGACAGGAAATGGCCATGAGATCTACGTAGCGAGATACATAACTTCTTTTTCCAGTGTTGATCAACGAGTAATGCAGATGAGCGCATGTGCCACGTGATGAAAAGACGGATGTGGAAGTGACTCCCACCTCCTCTACTCACATTCGGCATATTGAGGCCGAATACTTGAAGGATGACGCTGAGAGGAAGAGGGTAGCTTCAGTAGATACATCCCCGGCGGTTGATACTGAGATACTACCTGTAGAGGCAGTATTGCCTACTCCCACCACTAGGCCTTCAGGTATTTCTAGCTCTTCCCCCTCTTTGACTCTGAGCTCTTCTGCCACTCTCCTACCTCCTAGTGCATCCTAAACTACACTCACCCAGGCCATGCTACTACAGATGGGGCACCTAGCCCATTCAGCTGATGTGCGTGCCTCCAGACTAGAACTTGTGGTTCCTGGGATCATTGAGAGAGCTCTCACCTCTTCTTTGATAGCTCTTAGATATTCTATTGATCCCCTCACGACAAGTATATTGGTGTGTGAGAGAGGTCAAGGGGCCACTCATGAGGTGATGGTCTTAAAGGCCGCGATTGCAGAGTTGAGAAAAGATGTGGACCAACTGATGTCCACTGATATGTCGATGATTTTTGGGATCGTGGAGATCCCTGAAGACCTAGACACAGATATTCCGGCCTGTTCTGATGTGCCCCCGGCTACCACCGGAGATGAGGTTAGATCTATTGATGTCGTTGCTGAGTCTGAGGCCAAGACTAATGAGGAGGAGCTTGGTGTTCAGGAGGAGACCATCTATATGGGCCTGACTAAGGTCGAGGAGACTATGGTACATTTGGTTGTTCAGACATCTTTGACGGATACCTCTATGGAAGGCTCTAGTGGAGGTAATGAGGATGAGACGCAGGAACTGATGCCCAGCCCAGAGTGTGATCCCGGGCATTGATTCCCCGACAGATGGAGCGACTTTGATGCAGACTTCACCCAGTCTTAGCCTGGCAGGATGACATTTTTATCTCCCTCTATGTTGTTTTATTGATTATTTTTGTTTTAGTTGCATTTTCGGACAACTACTTTTCTTTTGTAGGTTGGGTGAGTTATTGCCATACCTACCTCTTGTGATTAAAATGTATTTGTGAATATTGGGTTGTGTTGATCTATATTTGTGTTTTGATTGTGCTTTGATCTTAATCTTGTGGATGCTTGAGCTTGTGGCCCCTTGTTTTTGAATGGAAATGGTTTTGAACCTATTTTTAAAATTTGTGCCACCTCTATTGTGAGTGATTGTGGCTATTCTTGTGCGAATTTAAGTATTGGTTATGATGAATATCGATGACTTGAATAGTGCTCTTAATTGAAAAACATTAATGTGCAGCTATGATGAGGCCAATGAAGTTGTGTAGACAATGTGCGGACTTTTAGCATCTCGTTGTGACTAGCCGGTTATCGAATGAGTCTTTTGTGATGAACTTCGCATAATAGCAAGAAAGTGTGGAGTCTTGTTTGATATTGGTGCCAATGCCTTCTGTGATGAGATTACCTTAAACATTGTGTGTGATGACACCTAGAATTTGCCCTGTTGGTCCGGTTGACTAAGTGAAGAAAGCACTTGAAATGCTCTTTGGCATTAACTTTGAAGAGTGAAACAATTTGACAATATACCTCTCTTGTGGCCAACCTTGGGAGATGTGTGAACATTTCTTGAACCCTCTTGAGTGTTATCCTTTTCTTTGAAGAAACTTGAACAATTGTGATCCCTCTTTATCCACTTACCCATAACTTTCATGAAGTGTGGTTTGTTTGAATAGCCAACTTAGGTTAAAAGCCTAAGTTGGGGGTGTGGTGAAAAGAGAAGCAAAATCAAGAAGTGTGAGAAATCCCCCCTTGAACAATGATTTTGAAAAAGATGGAACCCTTCCATGTAAAAAAAAGAAAGAGAAAAGAAGAAAGCAAAGAAAAAGAAAAAAAAACTGTGAAATAAAGTATTGGAAGTTGCGAAAGAAATGGGGCATCCGGTAGTTTATATGAAGTTGAATAATGTGGTGTATTATGAGTATGATCAAAATGTTAAAGAAAAGGAAGAAAGTGATGTTCAGACCACACTTCATGAAGGTAGAAGCCACTAAGCCTAAATGACCAGGCCTTTACACTCTGCCCTGTTACAACCCTTGAAAAGTCCTTTGTGATATTGAGTGAGTTTAAATGGATGTTGATTGGAAAATAAGGGCAAACCTATGGGTAAAGTCATGCATGTATTCACCTTTGTGAGTGTGAGAGTCGTATGTGATTCCGAAACTATAAATTGTTGAAGAACTTTGAGTGAATAGGGAATCATATTTGTTGTGAGGGCGTTTGAGTACCTTTGTTGAGCTTGAACTTTCATTTAAAGCAAGTACTGTGAACTTCAACATCTTTGATAACGGTGAGTCGCAATTTGAATCTTTGAGTGCACAATTCATCATTGCATGAGTAAGTTGAACCTTGTTGTGTGCATTCATGTTGAGTCTTATGCAGCACTATTTGAGACATCCTTTTTGAACTGCTGATCTTGAGTTTTACTTGAGGACAAGCAAAATTTTAAGTTGGGGGTGTTGATGAGTCCGAGATTTGGTCTCATTTGGGGCTTTGTTTATATAGATTTAGTGTCCTCAAATGCTTCATTTGTGCCATAAACTGATGTCAAAGCCTTGATTTTTAGGTATATAGATTGAGGAACAAAGCGAGGACACTTAAAGGAAAAAAGGAACAACACAAACTAAAGAAATAAAGAAAGGCAAGCATGGTGATTGCCAAGAGCACTTGGCGGATCGCCGAGTGGCTAATTTGACCACCTAAGGTTCCAGTGTGCCAGCCCTGAGGGAATAAATCAAGTCAGAGATAAAAAGGGGTAGTCGGCCAATCGCCGAGCAGTTCCGTGATGCAAAGAGAGATCACCCAAAGTTATAAGACTTGAGGATGCTGAGCCAAGGCAAAAATGCGATAGAAAAGAGCAATCGACAGTCCGCCGAGTGGTTCGGCGAACTCGACTTACCTCACCTGGCCCTTCGTGGCTTATTTTTGGTGACTATAAATTAGATTTTGAATAATTAATTTAGGATGCTGAATTAGTTTAGAATACTTTTCTCTTGAGTTTTTCATAGTTCTGAGTAGACTTGAAGAATTTTGGAGATTCAATTTGGAGATTTTGCAAGTTGGTTTCGAATTTTTTACAAATTAAAGCATTTTAAAGACTAAAGTACTCTGACCCAGTTGATGGCTAATCAGTTTGGTAATCATTTTTACTCTTTTATGATGTTTGGCTGAAACCCCAATTCTTGGGGTGTGACCATGTGATTATGGGTTGAATTAGTTTATGTGTATTGTTAATTACTAGTTTAAATTCTAAATTAAAGTGAGTTTAATCATTAATTGTGGTTCAAATTATGAATTGTAGTTGCAAATGCAGTTCTAAGTTTGTGTTCTTTGCTTGCTAGAGTGAGAGGTTTTAGAACTAAGATTATAGATTAATGATTTGTATGTATTGGGTTGAGTTGGTTTCATCTCGAGAGAGTGAATCCTAAACACATTCCTACCCATCTAGCGAGAGAGAGTGAATGAATTAAGGTGTGGGTTGTTCTTCATTGTTATGCTTGTTGATGTTCAAAAGAAATCACTTGATTCGGGATAGTTGTTAGAGAGAAAGCTATCTCCCTTATAGTCTAGCCTACTCACTGATTTTTAGACGTTTATTAGTAGTTTCAATTACCCATATATCAAAATTTTCCTATAATCGATAACATCCCGAGAATTCCTCTCCTTATTGTTATTTCAAATTGTTTGTGACTGCGTTGTAATTTATAATTGCAAACCAAACCCCCACCCCCACCCCTGTGACATTCGTGTCACCCCTTTTAATTTGTTTCATGTCTTTTTCGATAATCTCTATTCCTATAACTAGTTAGATCATACTTATACGTTCAGATTGAATTTGAACACATACCGTTCCCTGTGGGATTCTACCCCAATTCAATTGTTGGGTTATATATTGCTTAACGACCGTCTACACTTAGAATTAGAGAAAGTGTATTTGATAGACGTTACTCAATTTTATCATTGATTCTCAAAAGAGATTAATTGACGTGAGTAAATAACTTAGTACTTGCCAATTGGGTTTGATTATGTAGTTTTGCTCGAAAGAGATATTGTAGTCCAATTTAATTTCCAAATATTCTTGAAAGAGAGGTTTTAGTATCATATTGGGTTGATTTGTATTTTACATAGATGTGACCGCAAGAAGATTTAATGATATGATGCTTTGAGATCGAAAAACAATTTGTGACGTTAAAGACTACCCAACCTATCTATGTTTGTCTAGAATTATTGAGCAAGCACTTGTAGCCCTATTTTATGTTTGGACATACTCCCACACCCCTAGATTATCCTTATATTAAATTTGGTGAAATTATCCACCAACTTGTCCTAATTTATACAATCAATCGGTTTTCAATTTTAATTTTCTCACTCCTTGTGGGATTCGACCATGACTCTTTTGTTCGGTATTTATTTTTGTAGGGATTTCCTACTCATTTAATTGTTTTAGTTAGTAATTTGAGTGTTATAACAATGAAACCTATGCTAGGGAGTAGTAGCTAAGAATTCAAGTTGTGAAGTTAATTTGTGAAATTGTTTGTTTGTAGTAGAAAACACTGTTGTTTGGTATTGTTGTTGTGCCCCTTTTTTCACGTGGAAATATGAGTAAGAATTGAAGTGATGAGGCTAGTCACTATGGGTATAATGATAACATGAGAGATATGAACGCTATACATCATAATGTCGTCAAAAGTACACAAGAAATTTGGTTACTTCCTACTACTAGGAGAGTTATGTTTTATGTAACAAGATATATGTTGCAATTATTCCAGATGAAAGGAATGTTCGGAGGTCTTTCTCATGAATACCCTCATAAATATCTCTGAAATTTTGTGGACATTTATGGGGCCTTTCATCTTTAAGAGCATCTCACAAGAATCCATAAGTTTGAGTGTAACGACCCGAGAGCACCCCCGAGCCGTTACATGCGTATTCGACCTCTTGGAGGTCTCATACAAGACTTAGCATTCATTCATCGCATAGATCATAAAAATCACTAAGAATTTAAAACTTTTATTCAATAAAACCATAAGACTTCAAGAGTCATCAATATTTCAAAACATCAATACGCAAGCGAAACTACTAAGTCTCTTTAGCCAATCTTAGACAAGAACTTAAAACGTACAAAGGGACACGACCCTTTACAAATGAAATGAAATTAAGTGTCCATTACAATGACTAAGAAACTTCTAAACATAGTCCTCGAATCTTGAGGACATACCAAAGACTTAAAAGAGTGAAGCAACTCCGAAGCATAATCTCCTCCTAGTTACCACAACCTACACTTGTAGTAAAATAGAAGAAAGGGGTTAGTACAACACACGTACTAAGTATGAGAATATGCAAAACATGCTAAAAAGGACATTTGTTCGGAAGTTATGCTTTCATGCAATTTTAATAAAATCTCATGAACATCAACATAATAGGCACCTTACAAGTCACAACCAACAATACAAAGTCATATGCTTCACAATACCTCATAAACATACATAACCCATTTACCTTTACCTTCTTGCCTTGGAACTCCATCTTAAGTAACCCTTAAGCAATACCTTTGTGCAATGTATGGGCAACGTCCCATACCATCACCCATACTACGGCACCACCTTAAGGTCACACAAAGTGCACTTACCATGCATACCTCAACCTTCACCAATTAATCACATAAGACATATAAGTACATAAGCCAACAAGTCACTTCATAAAACTAGAACACTCATCAAATGTCATCCCAAGACTCACCTAAGTAAGACATGGTGAGGCAGCCCATACTACCTCTCCATACCACACCCAAGTGATCCTTAAGGCTACACAAGACAAGCTCCCTTCACATCTCAACATAAATCGTTGATTCAACTTAATGCATTTAGACAACTTCATTCACTAATGACATAAGATCATCACAAACATTCAATTCAACATAATCACTTACATTCAATTCATTATGACTCACTTTTACATTAGCATGCTCAAAGACCAACACTTTCATTAATTAGCCCAATAAGACTCATTCATTCATTATCATTACTAAGACACACCAAGATCTCCCTTAAATGTCTACTTGTGCAATGTCTAGATGATGTTCCATTCTACCACGTATCCTAAGTAGTACATCCTTAAGAGACCCTAGTTCATTCGTTCATTAATATGGGGGAAGAGCTTAACCAACATAGACCATGGAGCTTGACATGGAAACCCGGTAATACCCTTACCGGATGAGGGATCCTTACTTGCCTAAGGTAGGGTCATTCTTTTATCCTTTACGTGGTAGAGACCATTAGCTAGTCATATGTGGACACATAGTTAAGGGATAGAAGGATTGCTTCTACGTACTCTCATCTCAACTCACGAAGGAGCACCCATCTTAAGGGTTGCTAGTAAATACTCACATCTCAACTAACGAAGGAGTATCCACCCATCTTCATATCCTCTCGATGCTAGACATTACTCCCCCGTGGAGTTTGGACATTCATTTCATTAATTCATTTGGGGATAAGGATTGCTACTAAGTACTCTCATCTCAACTCACGAAGGAGTACCCATCCTACCCCAACATTCATTCATTTAGGGATAAGGATTGCTAATAAGTATTCTCATCTCAACTCACGAAGGAATATCCATCCTAACCCTCATTCATTCATTAAGGAAGCTCGTGGATTCAAAGATGAGAAAACCTTTCATCTAGGAACCCCATTCATTTAATGGAGTACTTTATGAGACTATCCTTACAATAGACCCAACATTCATTCATTAGCATTAACTCCCATTCTTTTCATTCATTCTCACATTCTTTCATTCATTCTTCACTAGGTGTGAGAGTAGGTAAACATAGTCTATCCTAACCTCTCCTTCATTATAAGTCATTAAAATAAGACAACAACCAAGCATAACACATAAAGCCTCTACACAAGGTCGCATTTCATGCTCTTAAACCATACACAAATTCACATCATATCACATTACCTTCACATAATCAACATTACTCAGAACAACAATCATTCAACTTTGCCTACAAGGCCATGATCACAACATGCTTATAAAGTTAAACACCTCCCCACTTTCAAAGGGATCAAACCTCACAATTCTAACATCTACTACATATATATATATATATATATATATATATATATATATAATACTAGAATCAATAATCTAT
>JAJOOF010008410.1:0-50210 GCA_029582545.1 Solanum lignicaule | reverse complement strand
GTTGACTTGCCAGGTGGGAACGAAGGTCAGCATCAGAAAGGCCAGAAGAGTCGGAACCGTCGGGAGCTATGAGTTTCGAATCCGGTGACATGATTGTCGGTTCAATGAAAGCACCAATGGAACAATAAGGATCCCAAGTAGTATATTATAAACAAACACTTCCAAGCTGCTTACAATAGATCTGGAACTTGAAGGAACAGAAACGATACAAAAGCATTAATAAGGATAAAGAAGGTGATGAGGATGAGAAGATTACAGAGATGAGAATAAGAAATTGCTATAACTTGTTGCCTACCCTACTCATCCTTATTTTAGCTACTTATACTAGCTCTCAGTACTTGTGTTGCCCTTCACGTGCTTTGCCCCAGTCACAACATAATCAATTAATTTCTTAGGTGCAGTCCTCGCACGCGTGCTTCTCCTTGGTGCCCCACTCACGTTATCCAACTCGGCAGAATGTGGGTCCACAACAGATTCCCCCATCAATAGATGTTCCTTCATCGATATCTGGCCTATGTTATCTGCAAACTTTTATACTTAACCTTCCATTTTCCATGGATGGGGAACATCCTTTGATATTACCATCAGGAATTTTGGCGATGCCACGATTAGGGCACCTCTATTTGGGATGGAACTACTTGCGGTATCACGAGCCTACAGAGAAAAGTTTGGTTCTGAAAAATTTACAAAATCTGTCTGGATGGAATCTTAGGTATTGTACTAGGTATGTCTTTAGTCTGTTTCCCAATTTAAAGAAGTTGCAAATACGTGGCGTGGGGAAAGACTTTGATAGTTTGTTGTTCTGTGATTTTCGCTGCTTAGATCAGCTCGAGAAACTGGAAATTTGTCTGAATGATTCTGCTAGTCGATATGTTGCTTATTTTCTTGAATGCATTACACCTTCAGGTGTTATTTTCAGACGAAAATGATGGAACTGATGGAGAATCCGCTTCCTGAAAGTGTTGTTCCAGATCTCATCCTACTTCCTCCATATGCTTTTTCACAAAACCTTAAGAATTTAGCTTTTTCCGGTACTACTTTGCAGTGGAAGGATTTGAGCTTTCTTAATAAGTTGCCCAAGCTCGAAGCCCTCAAACCTGTACATAATGCCTGCAAAGGAGAGGAATTGGAAGAAGTTGATGAAGGTTTTCCTTGTTTGAAGTTCTTGATACTGAGTTATTCAGACATTCAGTACTGGAGAGCTAGCTGTGATCACTTTCAATGCCTTGAACGACTGTTTCTTGAACGTTGCTTTGCTTTCGATTCAATTCCTCAAGATTTTGCAGATAGAACTACACTTGCTCTTATTGATATAAGGAGGTGTGCAAAATCTATTGAGAATTCCGCCAAGCAAATTCAACAGGACATTCAAGACAAGTATGCAAGTTCCATTGAGGTCCATATCCTCTAGCCTTGTAAGATATCACCTTCCTTCATTTACTTCTTATGTTCCTATTTTTCTAGGCATGTTAACAGTTTTTAGCCATTCCATTTTCAACTTCAGTTGTAATGCTCCTGTATTTACTTAACAGCTTGAAGTTCAATAAAAGACAGTTCTTCCGACTCGATTCTTCTCATTTCTGCAATTTTAGCATCATACGAACCTACAGAAAGTCTCAAATAGGGAAAAGGGGGCTAGTTTTCCTACCTAAACAACTGTTCATCCTTGAATGAGTTTAGAATTGTACCTAAGCTAACAAGTAGTTTTTGATATCTGTTCCACATGTCTAAATCAATCTCCCAAGTAGCCTCCTCAACCAAACTGAATTGTTCTTAAATGTAGCAAACTGAGGTCCTTGAGGAATGCATCCTTCAAGATGATTGTAGGAGAGATTTAACACTTCAAGACTTGTTATAGAAGCAAGTTGTTCCGGTATCTCTCCCGAAAGGTGGTTGAATGAAAGGTCAAATGATTCTACTACCGCTAAATTTCCAAGTGATGGCGGTATATGACCTTGCAACCCATTGTTAGACAAATTCAACACCCGAAGTGCAATGAGGTCTCCCATAATACTTGGAATAAATCCTTCAAATTTGTTACTTGAAAGATCCAGTGACATACAAAGACAAGATTCTCACAACTTCAACCTCTAGTCCCTTGGTTACAATAAGTACCGAGACTTGGTAATAGTTGTCTCCTTCACTTGGTGCCTTCTTTGTTTGTTTAGTTGACTTCATGGCTTTCAAATGTTGAAATAGACCTGTCGGCAAGTTTCCTGTGAAGGCATTGTGAGAGAGATCTAAAATTCGAAGACCAGGAAACATGTTTTCAATCCTTGATGTTCTAATGGGTCCATGCAATTCATTTGATCTCAAGCTTAAAACTTGCAACATCGACAGAGTTCCCAACCACATGGGGAATGTATCATTGAGGTGATTACCTCCTAAATCAAGAACTTGCAGCTCTTTACAATTGGCTAAAGATCGGGGGATATTCCCCTGTAGTTCATTGCCATGCAAGTTGATGCTTCTAAGTGAAGTTCCAATACTAAAAGTTGTTGGAAGAATCCCAGAAAGATTGTTGTGGTGCATATCCAAAACGTAGAGACCATTGATAGAACCCAAACATTGCGGAATCACTCCCCTCAAATTGTTTCTTGAGAAATCTAGAGTTTGTAGTGATGTCAAATTGCAAATAGACAAAGGGAGCACACCTGAAAACTGGTTGTTACTAAGAGAAAGGAACTCAAGATATGGGTGCCCGCCAAATGCCTCCGCAATATCACCAGATAAGCTGTTTCCATCAAGCATAATTCTTCTTAGATTTGTGCAATTCTTCAAGCAATGTGGTAACCTCCCACTGAACCTGTTCCCATTTATCATCAACTCCTCAAGCATAAAATGACTACATAATCCAGGCGGTAGTTCACCAGTGAAGCTGTTATCTGCAAACCTAACAGAGGACAATTGAGGACTGTTCTTCCCAAAGTAACTAGGGATACTGCCTGAGATATTATTAGAATATACAGAAAGAAGCTTCAGACTGATGAGGTTAGAAATGCTGGCGGGCAGCTCACCACTAAACCGGTTAGTGTTGAGGTCAAGGGTTTTAAGAGATGTCAACTTGCCAATCTCAGGAGGAATAGTTCCACTGAGGTTGTTCTGGAAAAGATCCAATGCTACTAAATTGGTCATGTTTCCGATGGTTGGAGATATTGTGCCTGAAAGCTGATTGTAAGAGACATTTAGCTCCAACAGGTTTTGCAAGTTCCCAATCTGATAGGGGATGGAACCTGTGAAATTGTTATGAAAGAGGTAAAGATATACGAGGTTTTTCAACTGGCTGATTTCAGGTGGAATTTTCCCAGTAAAGGAATTGTTTTGAAGCTGCAAAGATGTCAGTTCAGTCCAATTGGTAATGAGATATGATGGAACCTCACCAGAAAGAAAATTATCAGACAAGCCCTATACAGATAACTTCATCAGAGAGGACAAAGACATAGGAATGGTTGAACTCAAACGATTCTTTCCAAGATCAAGTTGTTGAAGGTTTCTAAGTCTACTTGTAAAAGACGGAATCTTTCCTTGAAGTGAATTATTGAAAAGTACAACAACTTCAAGACTGCTGATCAGACTAATTTCATCAGGAATTATGCCAGAAAACATGTTGACACCAAGCTGAAGTTCTTTTAACTTGGTCAACTTGGTAAAATTTGGTGACAATGAACCTTGAAATGAATTAGATGAAAGATTGAGTTGTTCAAGCTTATCCAAGTTGGTGAATAGTGTTTCTGGTATTGAACCATTCAAATGGTTTATCGACAAATCGAGGTAAGTCAGATTATGGCAACGGAGTACAAATTCAGGGAATTCTAATGTTAGTTCATTGTAACTAAAGCTCAAATATGTCAACATAGGCATATTCCTCAATTTGGACCAATCAGGAGTTTCTAAAAAATTTGATCCAAGATCCAAGTGCCATACCTTCTGAAGATTACTTATTTGGTAGGGAATAACACCAATGATATTGTTGTTATAGAAACTGAGATATTGAAGTTGTGATAACTTCTCAATCTCTTCCGGTATGACACCCTCCAAGATATTGTTGCTCAGGTCCAAGAAAGTGAGCATAGAAGCATTGCCAATATTTGATGGTATCGATCCGCTGAAGTTGTTGCCATTGAGAGAAAAACTTGTGAGACTCGGAAATGAAGTGAAGTCAGTCAAGCTGATCAAGAGTGCCTGAGAGGCCTGCATCAGAAAGATTGATCTCGGAAATTGTTCCACCAGCATTGCAGACAATAGATGTCCAATTGCACAAGTTTCCGAGATTCAAAATGGACCATGAATCCAAGAAAGAAGCAGAAGATAAGTTCATCGTCCATTTGACAAGAGCTTCAGCTTCAGTTGTTGCTGATGATGTAATTGTGAATGGAAGTGAAAAAAGAAGAAGCACAAGTAGAATGTAAAGGAAGGTACTGTGAGAAGTTGTCATGTCTAATAGGTAGAGTACTTGGTTTCAAGAACAATAATACAACTTTTTTGAGCTTTTACATTAAAAGGGTTCTCTCATATATATATATATATATATAGAGAGAGAGAGAGAGAGAGAGAAAGAGAGAGAGAGGTGGACCACATTTTTTTTGTGGAAGAACCAAACATATCAAAGATGCATGGATATAATGAAATGGAAACGCGTATGAATTTGAGGGTTCAATTCAGGTGTGGTCAGTTTAAATTGGTATGAGTACCGCATTGGAAGTGGCCCTACCAGTACCAGAAGTGATAATAAAAGCGGGAATGCTGTTACTAGAACGAACGCAAGTATTGAAAGCTGGCTGGACATCATGGGATAAATATTTCCTTTAGTAGTGAAACAATGGAAAGTTGTGATCACTGGTTAAACTTTGAAAGATTGACCCAACTTTAATGTCCTTTTCTTTAGCAATTATTTTTTACCACCATGAATTAATTTGGCAGCATGTTTATCTTTCAAAGTTGAGTCCTTTCTTTGACTGTGCACTGAAAATCAAGGGAAACTATGCACAAACTTCCCACATGGTACAAAAAAAAAGAACTACCAGTAAGATAGAAACCACATACACAGATGTTAAACTAGAGGTAATGGACCAAACTGTGATCACATACGAGGTGCAAGCTGGCTGCACATGAGCTTTTTCTCGTCACCAAGCTTCTGATCTTTTCTGAGGGTTGGGAAGGGTTATTTACAAGAAACCGAGACTCTGCATTCATGTCATCTTCAGAAAATTAAAAGGTGAAGCAAGTAATAACTTTCATGTCAAGTTATATTAGAGATTAAGTTCAATATAAAGTAAGCAAACATGATCCCATTCATTACACTCTAAAGGTCCTAAAGCTGTCAACCAGCATTTCACTAAGTCCAATACCATCTTGAAACACATAAAGTCTTACATCCACAGAAACAAAAGAGAAGGAGACTCAAAGAGTTGTGCCTCCGGTTTGATGCAACATTGCATCAATTTCATCACCATCTTCCATCTCCAGCTGCAAAAAGGAGGAAATTTGTAAGAAAAAATAAATTAATCGCAATTGTTAAGGACAACATCAACAGATGCACAACCCTCTTTTGGTATTCTTTTCATGTGTGTGCATTTAGAGAGAGAGAGAGAGAGAGGGACCTCATCTGGAGTCTGTTCTGCTCTAAGACGACGACCATCAAACAAGAAGGCAATTGAATTGAAATCCACAGACTGTCGGTCACAATAAGCATTCATCAATTTCTTCAGCTGAGTGCTTCTTTTGATCCTGAAGAAGACTTCATTCCCGTCCTGCAACCAGAAAACAAGTCAAATACATAGTTCTCTCATCATTTTCCTCCTTTTCATTGATACATGCGGGGAAGGCCATTTTCCAGAAAATTTTAGTGAGCAGCCCATTTTCATAATAGCAGTAAGGGATGGAAATAAAAGATAAGATGAAGAAAAAAAAAGGTCCACTAGTAATTTTTTCATCAACTACGCATCAGAATCAACAAAATTGCATATGATATTGAGTTTTATAGCCAGAATGAAATGTGTATAGTCAAAAGAAACATTGTATGGCCTGGCAATAGAAGGTAAAATTCAAAAAGCTCAAGAAGTAGGCAAGTCCCAGGTTATTGGCGTATCATGAAGAAAAAAAGGCCACATGTAAATCACTATTGCGAATAACAATCCCTTATCACCAAATCCACATAATCAAATGGACACACCCACTTCCAAGTTGACTTTCCAAGAATAAGAAGCAGATCACAACTTGGAAACAACCTCAACTAAGGCCAGATAATTAAAACAGGCATTACCAAAGTATACCATTGATGACTGAGTAACCAAGCCAGCAATTGTCATAATCTTTTGCAGCATTTTGTTAAGATAGACCAGAATATCTTAGTTTAGCATTGATGGAAAAAAAACAGTATCTAAATCTCGAGAAAAGATAATATACCTCGATCCAACATGACAATTACAGGGGCTCTCTCTCTAATCTTAGAAAACTGTAATGAGACAATAGACTAAAATCTAATATATACAACTAATATTTTTCTCACTGGCAACTCGTAAAGCATTAGCACAACGTCGAACAACCTCAGTATTCCCAATTTGGGATCACTTGTTGGTATGTTTTTGTTCTATCTTCCAATCTATTTTCTGTTTCTGAGGCTCCTTCCTATTTTATTTTTTAACTTTTCTAACCATATAATAAAATTGGAACAAACTAAGTGCTAGTATTTAGTTCATTGTACATCAGCATTTACAGCTCCAACGAGCTAGACTTATTCCAATAGGTCAAGCAAAATGATATAGGAAATGAGTGGTGACAAAATTCTAATAAAGGATAACAGAAGTGCCTTCAGAGACTATTATTTCCATGGGTTACAAGTAGAAAAAAACAAAATACAGAACAATTACTAGACTAAATACAACATAGAACAATAGGTAATCTGGGAAGAGTCAAAGATAACCAGTTAGAAATAAAGGGGTCATCATTTGGGAGGGTGTATAAGAATAGCACTAAACAGGATGTATTAGTAATGTTGAGATTAGTTATTTTGAGGTTAGTTATGCTGGTATTATTTTTTATCGATTGTTTAGTTTGTTGTATTAACTGAACATGGTATATTAAAATAGGAATAGTACCGCGTATTGTTTATGTCATGGTTTACTATGTGTAAGAATAGTACTAAATAGGGTGTATATATACTAATGCATACCAGACTAAAATTTACAACCAAACATCGTACTAACATTTAGTACAAAGATATTGTTATACACCCTATATAATACACCCTACCAAACAACTCCTAAGTTTTTTCCTTCCAAATTTCTGATTTCTTTTCTATAAATTCCACAAGTACCTGCTACCTTCCATCAACACAACTGCAACTCTTCCCACCCAGGCTTGGAATAGGGGAACATCCATATTTCTAGTTTTTACACGAAAGAAGTTAAGTTAATGCTACTCAAATGAGTGTTAAAGATTTTCTTAAACAATATAGCCACGCAATTCATGGAATAAAAGTAATTAACACCTTAATGCAGTGTAAATAAGCATAATCAGCCATTCATTCAAATCAATCAATCAATCAACACTACCTCCAAGGTAAAGGTAAGGTCTTCATACACTTTACCCTTCCCAGACCACACTTTGCGGGTAAAAAGAAGGATTTTTTTCCCATTTGCCAAGGAAAGAAGTAGCAAGGGAATATCGCTAACCTTAATGTAGTGTAAATAAGCATAATCAACCATTCATTCATATCAATGAATCAATCAACACTACCTCCAAAGTAAAGTAAGGTCTTTGTACACTTTACCCTTCCCAAACCACATTTGGTGAGTAAAAAAGAAGAATTTTTATCCATTAGCCAAGGAAAGAAGTAGCAAAGGAATATCACTAACCTTAAAACAGTGTAAATAAGCATAATCAACCATTCATTCATTCAAATCAATCAATCAACACTACCTCCAAGGTAAAGATAAGATCTTTCATACACTTTACCCTCCCAGACCCTCACTTAAAGTGAGATTACACTGTTGTTATTGTTGTTAATCAACAACCCCTCAACCCAAAGGCTAATCAGCTCAATTATATGCATCTATTCCTCTCTATTTGACCCAATTTTATTCAAAATTGAAAAGATTCATATGATTATTCTTATGCTACTCTGAAAAACCTACTCCAACAATCGTTTTCTTCATCGACAAAACCCTAATTAAATTATACGGCGATAGAAGAGAACCCTAATGAGATGATAAGAAAAACCTGGCTTTTGACTTTGAGATTGATGTGCCCAGACTGATCGCCGGCGGGCTTCTTGTCTTCCTCCCCTCCTGCTACTCCCGACATTTTTCCTCTTTTTCTTCTTCTCTCTCTGTTAATGGAGAAAAATGAAATGTATGTAAATTGATGGTCTGGTTCGATCTTTATATAGTAGAAAAAGTCCAAAATGGTCCATCAAGTTTAAAGTTTGTCATATATAATATATAGAAAGACGCTCCAATTCTGAGTGTGCATACGTAGACACCTCAATCCGTTATTACAGTGTCTCGTGGATATTCGATGCTGATGTGACGTATAAATTTTTAAAGTGTCTAGATGCTCCATGGCGAGCAACAAAAGTCCACAACCCCCCCCCCCCCTCCCCCAATTGACACCAACGAGTAAAATCTCCTAGATGATCATTTTGTAAGTTGGAGTGTACGAGTTGAGGTGCCTAGATATGCACCCACAACAGTGAAGTGTTAACTTGTAGTTAAGGATCTATCGATGTGTTATATTTTAAAGCTTTCTTACCAAAGTTTATGGTGAAATGAGTGTTGTACCTATATTTTTAGTCAAAAGATCGAGAAACTTCAAAAAAAGAAAGGAAAGTAGGAAAATGGTAAATTTTTTCTATAAATTGCTACTTGTTTTTATTTTGGTCATTGTAAATTAACCTACTAAATTTAATGTTAAATCAAATCATACTAGGGTCACTCGTCCTTTGGTTCACATGCTAGTTATACAAGAGATCATTATACTTGAATACTTACTTTAGAACAATATTTTGCCCTCAAATAGTTTAATTCTCACTTTGCTACTACACATAATCTTATTTCAAATTGAAATTAAATCTTTAGGATAAATCAATCTGCGCAATTTAGGAAGAATCAATGAGAGGACATCAATTCAAATACTAAGTTTTCGAATTGGTAAACGATATCGAGATCAAGAGTTCTCACCATTTCGTAGATTCATGGAACCAACTCAATTCAGCGGGATCCTTCGTTCACATTTTTTACCACCAAGAACGTTTTCTAAAGACAAAACTCGATCGAAAAAGCATGCAATTAATGTAATGAAAGGGAGGTGAATTAACACAAAATCAATTTTGTAAAACATAACAACAAGATTTATTCATTTAACACACGTATATAAATCAAGCTCTATGTTTAGCTATGATTTTGTTTTGGTTCTGCAACCATAATTGTTGTTCTTGCATCAAATTCTGCTCATTCTTGATGCCATTAAACATCTGATCACTACTCGAAAATGTCGCGAACGGGTCGTCCATATTAGTACTCTGCATTGGTCCTGTAGTGTGATTCTGAGCACTAAAAGTTGGAGTTGCTTGAAATGTAGGTGCTGGTGCTGATGATGTGAACATGTCAGTAGACGTTGGAAATGAAAACGAAGAATTCGTGGTCAGAGTTGGGAACGGGGCAGGTGCACCCGTGGCCGGGACCATAGCCAACTCCATTGATGTGTCTTGTAGAAATGGATTGTAGTGTTGAGGTGCTGGAGTTTGATCATACAAAAAGTTGTTTGTACTAGGGGTGAAATGTGAGTTTTGGCTATTATTCGGATAAAATGGCGTTTGATTCTGATTGTACAAGTCATCCAAAGTGGCGAAACTGAAGCTGTTAACATTGTTGTTGTTCGTGGTACTAGGGACAACAGGTTGTGTTGATTGTGCTTGTGGAATGTTTTCGAATAGTACGAGTTCCCATCCATTGCTTGAAGAAACCTCTGCTTCATTTGTAGGTACATTTTCTTGTCCTTGTTCAGGGAACGCGTTGAATGATGCTGATGGTGTTATTACCCCTCTCATTTCATTTCTTGACAAATGATCCGGTTTTGGTTGCTCAGGGAACGCGTTGAAGGATGTTGATGGGATCGCCTCAGTTAACACGAGTTCCCATCCTTTAGCTGAACTAGTAGAATCTAATGATGGATTCTGTTTCTGGTGTTGTTCAAGTTCAGCTTCTTGTTTTTTCTCGTCATCTTCATCATATTCTTGCAAATCTGGTAAGGATACAAGATCAGCCATGGAGTTTGATACGGGCAACGAATGAGTAGACCCCGTGTCATCCTTTTCATGCAACTGCTTCTCAAATTGAATATCTGAATAGGCCTCCAAATCAATCGAAATATTAGCTGGACTCTTCCATGTTTCTGTTGCACTTATTAGATCTTCTAATGATGTGCAGCGTGAATCAACACAAGTATTAGTACTCTTCACCGAGTATGGCTCAGTCGTTCCTGTGGTCACAGAAAAGTCTGATTGACAACCATAACTATCACGTTTGCTGCTCGTGGTCCTTGAGGAACCACCACCGGTGCCTGGAAGAAGCAAATGTGGTTTGCTTTGTGTATGAGCTGGAAATGAAGATTGATCCTTGAGGAACTCTTGCAACGTTTCGATCAATTCCTCTGAGATTGTTTGCACACTTGGATATTCAGATGTCCTGCCAACGCCTATGGTTTTACAGACAGAGTAAAACGCACTGATCTCCTCGAATTGTTTAGCAGCTTTGACACAAGTTTGGAAGGCGTTTACGCATGATTGATATGGTAAATGGAAGAAGCTATCAAGAACAAGTGCAAGACCATCTGAGATATCTTTGTAAAGATCAAAACTCTCTGTTACAACAGCATACAATGCGATTTGGACAAGACGATTTGTCTTAGCTGCTCCTGTTGGTCTTGTAGCTATTGCTCTTTCAATCAATCGTTGCCAATACGATATCTTGTCAAGCAGCATTACTGGTTTCATGTCACGAACAGGTTCATCACCCCGTCTTCGACTACTACCAGTAGACCTATAAATATGGCTACTTGAATTCTCTCTTTCGCGATTATTGTATCTTCTTTGAAGCTTTCCAGTAAGGAAACAATCCAGACGTTCATCAAGATACAAAGCAAATGTACGAACAAATGCTGTGAAATCCCAAGGACTAGAATTTGAATCATCGCGAAAACTAGAAAGATTAAGGATCTTGGCTCCACGTTTCATAGCATGAAGGATCTCTCGAGGGAAGTAAGGATCACCATCTTGGAAGATTCTCAAGACAAGCATCAATGATTTGAGGGCAACGATCCAGTTCCTCGTTCTACCTATGCGTTTGCCAATGGCACGAGCACAGGCAGCCGCGTAGGCCTTGTTGGATGAGACAAGTTTGATGACTTCTTGAACGTATCGATCATCGATAGGTACATCATCATGTGTTGTGGCTTTTAGGACAGCAACTTCAAGAGTTGAAGAAGTATTGCTTGAAACTTTTGCAAGACTAATGCTTGTTTGATCTTTTACTGCACCAATTGCTTTCTTTAACTTGCTTGGCATAATTTACCTTCTCTTTTTCAAAACTTCGATGTAACGCGTGGTTTTCTTGATTCAAACACCAAAATGATCACATTCGCGACTAAAAAAACGCGATTATGATCAACAAACAGAACAAAACACAAGATTTGGAGGCACTAGGATTGTTAACTTCTTGAAATCTTGAAAAAAAAAGATTGTAAAAATGTAATTTTATTTTTTTTTGGATTCAAGATTGATGAGAAGTTTTTGGTTGAAGGGAGAGAGAGAAAAGTTAGTTGAAAAAATTAGTTGGAATTTTTTTTTCTTTTTTTTTCCTCTCTGAATTGATTTTGGTTATTGGAGTTCACTTTGTGTTGTGAAGAATGAGAGGGACTCCTTGTATTCCTCTCAGCCTAACATTTTTTAAAATTTTTACAATGTACAAACGTGACCAACACTAAGGCATTAGCCACTCACATCCATACACGTGTAGAGTTATCGACGGATTAAGAAGGTTTGAAAAATAAAAATGAAGCGTTTTGGATTTGAATTCAGAAGTCTCAACCAGTGAGTCAACGTCTAATCTTATGTTCAAAGGATTCAAAATCTATATATGTACATAAAAAAAAGTAAAAAAATATTTTATATATATAGTGTAATTTATTATCGAACCGATCCTAGAGTATATGAGATAATACCAAAAGGAAGGAAAGGAAAAAGAAAAAACAAGAAGAAAAAAAGGAAAAGAAATGAAAGGATATGTTATGTTGAACGTGCTGAGCATTCATGTGAATCTTCTAATTATATGATATGAAAATTAAACTAATTTATAACCAGCTAATAATTGTAGATTATCTAATCCCTGACTAATAGACTATTGTGAAGTCAAAAATATTTATTTTAAAGGATTGTGATTTTAATTTGAATAAGCTTTTAAAAAGAAAAAAAGATAAATGGTTTTGAGGTATGACGGAGCCACAATTATAATTAATGGTTCGATAGAATTCAATAGCTTTCGCTAAGTTTTTGTGTTTGGGTTAAAAAAAATTATATATAGAATAATCTATCTAGAACTAAGCAAAAATATTGTGATTCAGAAGTTAAAAATCTAGGATCAGGAGTTGTTTTTCTTAAAAGCCGAAAGTAATTTTCCCAAGAAGCACTTTTGGGACTCTGGTCAAAAACATTTTTTTGTGTTCTATAATATTAATAAAAGTGTTTTTCAAATTGATTAATCAAATACAAATTGCTATTCTTCAAAAATACTTTTGAAACTAACATATTACCTAAACCATGCAAAATTTGCAACACATGAAAGTGTATAAGTTAATGGATAAAGTACTAAGAAGGATATTAAATGAGCCACTACATAATTGTTTAGATATAAATATTCTTCAAATACATTTGTTTGCAATGCCAATTTTTTTTAATGAAAATCAAATAAATTATTCTTGAAGAGGAATATCATGTGTGGTTCAGACACCAATTCTTGTAGTATCACTTTCTTTTTTTTAATTTCTCACCTGATGTCAGGAACCTAAAGAAATCGATCCTTGTCAATTGTCATGATGATGAGGACTCCCTTTTCGCTGTCAAAAAAGTGTTTATTCTTGATCTATCATCCAGTTAATGATTTATTCTGGATTAGTTTTTGGGTCCTGATTAATCAGGATGCGCACTTCATTAGGCCCATTAAAGGAACACTTGTTTTATTCCCACCGTTCAAATTCAAAAAATCTGATTAAAGATCAGGAAAATAATCTTATTCATTCCACCACAGTCCGCGGCAGTGGTAGTACCACTTGGTTGTTTTATTAGTGTTAAAACTTGAGAAGTTCTTTTGATCTTTTGTGGATGAATGGCATGTGTGCGGTTCTCCTAACTTGTGCTTTTTCTTGTTGATATTCATCCTATGCATACTCCACACTGAATGGTAGAATTTTCCTTTGAGAAAATATGGGTCCTCAATAAAGCAATTACTTTCTTATATTTGCCTACTATGTGATTATAAACATAGATGCCATTATACCATATTCTTTTTAGCAACATGGAGAAAAAAAATCCAACTTTTGAAGAAGAAGAAGAAGGTATATATGGTACAAGTCAATCCGAACTCAATAATTTTTAGTTCATATCCTAATTCCTACATGTGTGTTAAATTTTACTAAAAAAGTCCAAATCAAAAAGATAAATTTATAAAGTTTAAATCTTGATTATGCCTTAGCTTCCTTTTTTTTTAATCATGGTGTCCGAGTCAGCTTACGTGTACCTCAATTAGTCATGCATGTATCTCTATGAACATAATGCCCTTCTATCTATTGTAGATCTTCACGGAACCTTAGAGTGTCACAACATTAGCTTCTTTTTATCATGCGGGGCCTTTGAGTCACCTTGCGTGCATCTTGATTAATTCTACGAGATACTACTACTTACCACCAACACAAGTTCCGAATAACTCTATACATCAAGGTATGGATAGATGAGAAGACACCCCACCAAGTGTTTTTGCTTTCGCTAGGATTTGAACCTAAAATCTCATGGTTCTCAACCTAAAGTCAATTAATGTAAACTTAGCCTGGGATTCAACTAAAGAAAGTTTGGTTTTTGGAATGACACCATCAATGGTCATTAGCATTCACAATGTTAACTATAGTTGAACACAAACATGCAAGGCAACTGCTTAACTCGGATATAAACGAAAACCATTTCTTGTCAAAAACTCTCACCTACCTTTCCCATAATACAACAGTCAGTTGCTACAGAAGATCTAGTTTGTAAGAGATCAAGTGAAAACAGTCTTTAGTTTCGCATATATATTAGGCAATAATTACTTGGATTTCCTGAACAACGAATCCATTTTGATGGCACCGTAAGATATGAGCATGTCAAACTCTACAACTAGTGATTTTATAAGCATTTTCACACACTTCACATCCAACCTTCTGAAAAACGTGGTAGATTGGCATCAGCGACTGGCATAACCTTCTTAAATACTTGTTGAAGTTGAGGATTTTTCACAAGGCTAAAGGTGTCATAGTATCATGAACCATCCATGGCAATGTCACTACCATTTGGATTTTGATTAGCATTCAAAGGGCTTTCTGAGGCGGTATGTTGATTATGAGCAGCTCCAAAAGTGAATCCCTGTGGAGGAACTTCAAAAGCAGGAGGGGAGAAAAGTGAAGGAGCACTAGAATTGTTGAAGGCTGGAGCAGGAATCTGATCACTGGCCTTTGGGAAGCCAAAGTTGAAGGATGTCACGGGAGAAGAGACTGCCGGCATGATGGGGCTGGGCTGGTTCTGAAGTGACACAAAGATCTTCTGCTCGTACTCCTGTAGCTGCTGGTAGACCTCTGGCAAATATAAACAAAAAGGAGTCTCATACAGACGCAAAGCTACGAGTAAACTTTCTTATTAAGATCAATTTCAAAGAGCAGTCACAACCCAAGTGAAGAGAGACAAGCTGTGTGACTCAATGTTAGCAGAGTTCTGGTAATCAAACTGGAACTTGCTTTGCTTTTTTGCATTAAAACTAAAAATCTAACTGAAATTAAGGAAAAAAGGAAGGTTGAAACATTTATTACCAAGTGACTAATATGCCAAACTTGCAACTCACTCACACAAAGGTTAACGGGTTCTGAGCTTTTAAATCTAGAAGTCACTATGCTTGTACTCAGAATGAGTGATCTCTATTAGCTTGGTCACAGTATATTCCGCCAACGATGCAGCAATGTTGTGCAGTTTTTTTCCATCCCTATTTTTTTATATGATAGTAGTATCCAAAATCAAGATTAACTACCCGACCTCTTCAACTATGCACATACCAGGGTTGGTCATCTCAAATATTTGCATTTCTCTGAAATGTAGAATTACAAGCTTAATATTATAGCTTTTCAACTGAAAAAAGTAGGAGAAGAAATCCTTATAAAGATAGCAGTGTGACCTTGAGTTAGGTCAACAGAAGGTCTTCGCTCTTTCGTCCACTGAAGACTCTGTGCAAGGTTCCACCCTTTACTTTTCATCAAATAAGCAATTACAATTGCTGCCGACCTATCAAAAAGCAACGTCTATGAATTCTACATATAAAAACCTTAAGTAGACCAAAATGGTGGTTTCTGCAAGTACAATCAGTTGAAAGGCAGTCCAGAAAATTTCGAGTAACAGCACTAAATGTTACCAAGTTCCTGAAAGGAAGCTGAAGAAAAGAACACAAGTTTCACATTTACACCTTAATTGGGGAAAACTGCTTGCGGAAGAACAAAGAGAATGGAGGAGAGCAGGATAAAGCACAAACATGAAAGAAAGAATAGTTAAGGGAAACTGTAAAAAGGTTTAGGTGCAAAATTGATAATCAACTCCTACCTGTTTTTACCTAACATGCAGTGCACAAGAACACGAGCCCTATCCTTTTCACATTGTTCTGCACAAAAGAAATATTCTAAGATTAGCCAGCATAATGCCTCCCACAAAACATGAGAAATCACTGAGAACAAGCTTGAGGTCATAAGCATGATTTTCAACTGTAGCAATCAATGTCGATGCCCGATAGTATCCTCTTTAGTAATGACTTTCCTTCACAACAGAAAGAGACATGTAAACGGAGTGTTGAGTTGAAAGATATGAAATGCATGTATCAATACATGTAAAGTAAAACTTACTATAATGTTCTTTTTTTTTAAAAAAAAAGATTGTCTTTCCAGGTGAACCTGTGGGAAACAAATCTGTAACAATCAACTACTAGATGGCTCAACATTCAACTAAATAAAGCTACCATTGAATCTCCAAATAAAGAATGACAAGAGTCCAGATAGTTAACTACACCTAGTATTTACATGTTTAACTCGCTACAGTATTTGTGATAAGGTTGTGCGGCAATCTAATCTAAAAGCTCAAGTTCTTAGAGAGCACACTTTTAATTACTTAATTAAGCTTTCAACATGTCTCCTTACGTGCGGGCTTATTTCTTTTTCACGGGACAAACACTTAGAAATTCCGTTTTTATAAATGGGTGATGGTGAGACTCAAACTCAGTACCTTGCCTACTCTGATACCATGTTTAAGTTGTGCGACTATCTCATGTAAAAGCCTAAGCTGCTAGAGAGAACACTTTTAATTACTCAATAATATCTTCAACAATTTGTACATTCAAAGGCAGATGGAAGGTGAACGAAAGAGGAAAGCAGTGGATGAAAACATAAAAATGACCACCACTTGTTTGGTATTGACGCATAGTTGATCTATAGATTATTAGTTTATTCACATAATTCAATCTTCATTCTATATTTTTCAATCAACTAGGTACCTTTAAAGCATTATAGCAGTAAATAGTTGACCATACTAAAGAACTATGCAGAGAGAAAGGTTCCATGGATCTCTTAATCAAGCTTAGAGGAATCAGGTAAAACAAAGTAAAGAGAATGTTACTCACCTAAAAATTGGATAGCGTCATCAAAAGCCAAATTTTGCTCATCTTGTAGGCAGTGATAAGTAAAGGAATTTTTATAAAGATTCTGACAAGCAGGTACTGTCTGCACATAGGAGAAAAACAGAAGTGAATACCCAGTATCAACAATCAAGAACATGGGCCACATAGAACACATTGAAGTGTCATTCAATAATTTCTGAAGTACCAGAAAGAAAAATAAAAACCATCCAACATGATGCAACAGAAAAATATGTTGTGTCCACTATGGTTATATGGAGCCAAAAGTATATATATGTAGTTTGTTTATCCAAGTTCATATGAAGGAGGCAAAATACCATACAAATGGATATAGAAAGAAAAGAAATGAATGTTGTTACTGAGACCACTCACTTATCTTGCAAAAAACTTAAATGATCTTATTGCATAGCTCTATCCCTCTACCGTGTTACTTCTTGTGTTACTAATTACTATTCTTTGTTCCTTTCATCTTATACAGTATCATTAATCTAGAAGAATTTTTTTGACAAGGTAAAGATTATATCAATTTATAGGGGTAAAGCCCCCACTATACATGCTTTACACAAAAGTAGAGACTAGAGTATCATTTAGCTAAATATTTGAAACCCATCCACTAATCACTCAGGTTTATCCTGAAGAATGACAAGAGTTTGGCAGCAGAAAGCCCATTTCAGGTCAGTTATTATCGACATTCTACATAATTGTCTCTCCTACCATTTCATCCATTTTGAAGAGCCAAGCCATGTTTCCAACTATACAAACTTTAAGACCAACTACAAGTGAACATTAGAATACCAAGAGAAGAACTGAATTTCAGTTTGTTCTAGATCGTAATATCTTCTTATAATTATACATCTTTCAGTTACATCTAAGGATATAAACTTAGAGAACAATGTATTGCATTGTATAGCCAATGGATCATAGTTCAGGTCAGTTGAGAATATAAACAATCCTGATTAGATCCTACTTGATATAGGATACAATTAATCCACTGCTAAGTTTCCCCTAAAGATTTGTGAACTTTGTACCCAGGGTGTGAACAGGGTTTGGATTCAGCAGAGGGAAAAAGCTACTTGATTCCTTCGTATATGCTAAGCCTTAGTGGGTACTATTGCCTGGTATTTTGACTGGAGGGAGAATGCAGGTACTCAGTTGAATAATCGAGGTACGCACAAGTTGACCTGGAACACCCATCATATGTAAAAAAAGATGGAACTACAAATGTCACCATCTGCTTTATTAGCTTGTAATGCTTGATAGATAATCAAACACCCATCATATGTAAAAAAAAGATGGAACTACAAATGTCACCATCTCCTTTATTAACTTGTAATGCTTGATAGATAATCAACACCCCCAATCAATAATGACAAGGGAGAGACTGCCTAGTGATAAGGGCCCTCCAACCACGATGTAGGGGTTCGAGTCACCAAGAAAATGAAGTGGAGAAAAGCCATGTTGGGTTCCTAGTGTAGAAATTGGTGTTGGGCTTATCATTTCAAATAAATAGGGGAAATACATGAAGTTGAATTCCAAATACCAATCACTTGACCAAGATATCAAATTTGATGAAGCCATAAGCTGGTTGATTCCTTTATTTCTTGTTTTTCTTTTCCTGGATAAGTATCATAAGTTGCTTCCATGTCACTCTCACATTTCCATCCTTCCTTTTCCGGCTAAGAGTCACATATTATATGCTTCTTTTTTTAAAAAGTGAAAAATAATATAAGATTGCAAAGAGAAATATCCGTCTTTCCTTTCCTAGAGAAAAGGCTGGTATTCAAAATGTATCTATGCTTAGCTAAACAGATAAATGATTGGTTATTTTCTGCAATTTTAGCATTTTCTTCAATAGGTAACTGTGTCTGATAACTGAATGAAGTAGATCAGGAACAAATTTTATTGACACTAAAAACTAGTTGGTACTTCATTTAAGATGAGTGTACATTTGCATTAATGTCACCCTTTGGGTGCGCACAGGGTAAAATCCCCTTTGGTATGCAATAGCTCGCAAACCACACAGGAGAGGTAACCCGCACTAGGCAAACCCAGTGCAATGAGCTCGACCCAGAAGGCAAAACCCTTGCTTTTGCTGGCAAGGGGTTTCGAACTTGAGACCTCCAACATGGAAGTCTCAAGCTCAAACCACTAGGTCACCTCGAAGGATTGAAATTGACTTCTATGGGTTGCTAGATACCGGTAGAAGAAGTAATTGTGGATTTTGGAGGGGTAACCAATAAGTATTACTTGATGGTTATAGATAGAAACTTTGAATTATATGTTAATCGATTAAGGTTACCTGTACCTTTCATTTCATTAGTTATGGACCAAAAGGGGAATCTTAGTATATCAGTTGGTTGCTACCTAAATTTTCACCTTATTGGTCCCCTTACCCATTTCTCCTTCCCTTACCCCCAATTTTTTTTTAAAGAGTTATGGACCAAAAACCCATACTTTAACATGCCACAAAGCAGACCTAAATCCTTGTGACAAGAGAGAGTTGCTCGGATGGTAAGCACTCCTCACTTTCAACTATAAAGTTGTGAGTTTGAGTCACCAAGGGAGCAAAGGTGGAAAAAAAAACTCTTGTAAAGTTGTAGGTGTACTTAAAAGATCATTTGATTTAATAATAAATAATTTGTCTAAAAGCTCAATTTTTTTTAGAATCCACAACCCATAAACTCAAAATCCTAGCTCCTCCACTCAAACCACAAATTACTTAGGATTTTTTAGATGAACCTTCTTCATTCATTCAGCTCTATTTTAGTTCCATTTCACTCAAAAGTAACTCAATCAATTTCATGCCAATCAAACTAGGTCAAACAAATGGAAAACGGAGAGAGTAATAGCAAACAGATCAAATTAAGGGGAAAAGGTTACAAACATTCAGAATCCGAGAAATTCCAACGGTTTTGAGAAGCTCAGCACGAGAAGCATTATCATAACTCCCTAGAAAAAGAAACTCTGGCAAGATCTCAGAAGGAAACGCACTGACATGAATTGAAGAACCCTTTTCAGATACATCAGGCATTCGATGTCCACAGATCCCACAAACTTCACCTTCTTCGTATTTGTGATAATGCCCACAAACACCACATGGGTTTTCCCTCTCCCTCTTCCTCATAATTTGATCAAATCACAGAATTAACAACTACCCAGATGAGTAAAATTCAAGATTTAAAGTGGGTTTTTCTGGATTTTGTCCAGTGTGTTTGTGAGTGAAGCATCGCAATGGGAAAAATTTTAGGCTAAATTTGGGATGAAATTGATTGCTATAGGTTGATATTTATAGATACCGGTAGAAGTAATAATTGTGGATCTTTGAAAGGGGTACACAACAGATATTATTACTAGATGGATCTAAGATACAAACCTTTGGATTCGTATAATATTTAAACGTGTTCTTTAGTTTGATTTAAGATGATATCTATGTTTTTTAATTTTGAATGAATATAAGCATATACATTTTCGATGAACATGTTTTTAAAATTCATCTCACCACCAGCTATAACCATTCCGCGATTTTTGTCCTAAAATCAACAATGCTAGTGTAACTTGATTTGTATTTAGCAATCACGAAACAATTGTAGTTTGCTAGCGTTATCAAGCAACTAATTATCTAGTTGACTATTTGAATTTTTACTTTGTTAATTTAATTTTTTGACCTCGTAATCTTGCCCTTCATTTCTCGTTCTCCCACACCTTTATGCAATAATTATTTTTTAAACACAATTATCAAGTTGCTTGTGAAAGAAACGTTTTTACTCCGAAAGGTAGAATTATATTTTTTTACTAAAATAATTCAAAATTTAAAAGATAAATAAATACATAAAAAAAAATCAAGTATTTGTCCGTTAATATTTTTGAAGTGTTAGAGCAGCATAGCTTACAATTCACGTTCCATCACAATCTTTGGTAGCCTCCCAATTAATTCTTTTCTTCTCACTTGATGTATGATATCTAATATGATTAGAATCCACATCTAAAAATCTGAATTTGAGGGGTAAATAAGTTGATGAAAAGTACAAAACGAACAAGAAAAAAAATCTTCTGTTAGAATTGAAATTATGTTCATGTTCCCCTTTCACAGAAATAAAAAAATAAATTGATATATTTATTGAATCCGTCGAGACTAACGGGGCTTGAACCGCAGCTTCCGCCTTGAGCCAAAATAGTCGAGTCACGAGTGCCATAGCCGTAACTTCTAGATCTTTCGCGCGTGAATTTACGCCAGCACTTACGTACACCAAAACGAACACACACCGCTCACGTTAAAATCCATCCTGCATAAATTTCTAAATTGTACCGCCCCTGGCTCTTCGCATCCTTCCGTTCATTTTTTCCCCAAATTTGAAAAAAAAATTCCCTTTTTTGCGAATTTTGCAATCAATTATTCTCATAGATCACCGATCATCATCAATCTCCAGAGGTCAAAAAAGGTAAGAATTTTCTCAATTTTTTGTGTAAATTTGCAGTTAGTAATTTTTAGGAACAAATCTGTTCTACGTTTCGGACTATAGAGGTTTATTCCGGTTGATTCCGTGTTGTTTGGATGCAAAATACTTAGTCATCGGCTTTAATTGAGCCACGCCACTGGTCAAATGAAGTAGCCGGAGAATCACTAGGTTTCAGGTTCAAATTCCAGTATATAGTCAAAATTATTTGATGATTTGTTTTTCATCTGTTTAAGCTTTGTGGATAGAGATAGAGTTAGTAGGTAGCAATAATTAGTCGAGGTGTGCAAGCTAGACCGAATACAACTTTTTTGAAAAATGAAAATTGATCCAAGCTTGATAAAGGAGGAGAATTATGTTAGTTTGGTGAGGAATATGAAAAAAAATTAAAATTGATGAATAATACTTATGTATACTGAAAATAAAGTGGAATGATTCGTATAGTCGATTCAAGTATCAACTAGTACTAGTTTTGAGTTTGAGCTGTAGTTAATGATGATTGATAACTACACTGTTATCTATTAGGTGTTTTTTCAGTTTAATTTTTGATATTTTAGCTTAAAGAGGGAATATCCAGAACAGTTGGCTAATTCCGAGAGTAGAGATAGTTGCTGCCAAAAAAGCAATTAAGTTTTTTGGGTGTTTGCAACAGATAGTAGTGTGTGGATGTTTGAAGGAGATAGCTTGTTTAACAAGACGAAAATTTCATTTAAGCATTACAGATTTATGAAGGGAGGGAGAAAACTAACTTCTTCATAGTGCCAATTTGCATGAATAGCATACCCACGTTCACTGGAGATCAGAGAAATCTATCAATCAACTACACTTCGACCCCACATCTGGTTGGTGTTGTCTATATGAATCCTCTTAATAGTTCTCTCCTAAACCAAATTAGAGGTTCTGTAATTCTAGAGGTGACCTGAATCTCAACTTTAACACAATACTATCTTACAATTTTTTTACATCTGGAGATCAAAGAAATGTGTGCTGAAATTTCTTGATGGAGAAAACTGAATTCTCACTTGACCATATTGATAGGAATGCTCCTGTTTCCGTTGAGCCGTTGATTTTCAGTTTTTTTCCCGACAGAAGTTGTTATAGCAGTACTCTTGGTAGGATGGATCAGTATTTGGATTTTCTTTACCTTTTAGGGGGGCATGTAGTATGACTGGTGGGAGTGTTGTAGTATTGCATGTATTTTCTTCTGTACCAGCTTGGTACAAGTTTAATAGAAACCTTTACTTATCAACCAGCAAAAAAGAAACGCTCTGCGGGTGACTTGAACTAAGGTTCATTATGGAACCTGGATTCTGGTGTTCCGAAGCATTATTAAGAGATGTTTCTAGAAATGCATTTGGTTGAACTTACCTTCATTCCTTATCCTTAGCTGACTAGATTTTAGTTTACATGCCAAAAAAACACAGCCTTCATCAAGCTTCTATAGATAGGATTCTAAATACTGTTTGTGGCTCAGAATGCAATTCATCAAAAGAGCATATAGTTTAAAAGAAAAACTAATTGGTTGATACTTGTGGTTCTCTTATTTGAGACTCGCTAAAATTGTGTGTTTGATGATGGCTTACTTGTATGCTATTATTAGATAAAGAAATCCATGCAGCAACAGGAGACATGTCAATTATCTGTTATATGGAGAGGAAAGAAGTTCAGTCTGGAGATGGATCCAGCTGCTACTCTCAAATCACTGGGGGATGAATTGCTGAATCTCACCAATGTTAGAGATGATACAATGCGCCTCATTGTGCCTACTAATAAAAGTTCAAGACTTTTGTATCCTTTCTCTGAAGAGCATTCATACCTAAAATTGGAGGCAGCATCCATTCTTGAGGTCTTTTTTTAATTAGTTTATGCTCTAGTTTATGAACTATATATACTAAATAGCTGTTGGACTTGCTACTGCTTGATTCTAGACAGGGCTTCTGAAATTTTATTCTTTAGCTCTTTGTTTTGACAGGTTTTTGTTTTTTTTTTGTTTTTATACATTATTGCTGATTGTTCTGCTAAACCATCTCAACACGACGCTTTATTTTTAGGGAGTTAGCTTGATCAACATCGTAAAAATCATGTAATATTTCCCACTCTTGGAATTAGGATTCGCCTTCAGAATCTGACTTGAAGGAGTTGTAGCCCTAAGTTAGTTTTGCCGAAGGCACGTCGTGAAAAATACATTTTAGCAGCTTTAAAGGTTTGAGTGCACTTGCATTCTGAAATACACCTTCTATTTACTTCTTTCACATATTGTTAGGGCCGTCTCGACCATAAGGCCACTAAAGCAATTGCTTGGGGTCCCAATTTTTTTGGGGCCTCCATTTTCTCTCAAAGATATTTATATATATATATGTTAAAAAAAATTCATGTATTGACAAATTTGAAAATAATTTTTTGTATAGAAAATATAATTGAGAAATTGAATATAGTTTAGTTGATTGTAGTGTCTTTTCTAGATTCTTATGTGGCTAGTTAATTGTAGTATCCTTTCTAGTTTCGCATGTGGCTATCTATTTTGTTGTCTAGCTCATTTATATTTTGACGATTATCATGAACCAACGGTATTGTGTTCTTATACCAACTTTTCTTTATTCTCCTTCCACTATTTTTTATTCTTTCATGGGAAAAGGTAGAAGTACCTCCCTAGACTATGACCCAAGACTATGACCCAAATCCCAGAGACGCACCTTAACTAAACTAAGGTCCTATTACCCCCGAACTCATTTTTTTTGTAATTTTGTACACCTTTTTGGCTTACGTGGCATTCAAATGGAGTCACGAGGTGTGCCACATAAGCCAAAAGGTGTACAATATTATATATAAAATGAGTTCAGGGGGTAATAGGACCTTAGTTTAGTTAAGGTGTGTCTTGGAATTTCGGTCATAGTTTAGGGGGTACTTGTGCCTTATCCCTTCTTTCATTATTGAATATTTTGAAGTCTCTTAAACGTTCAAACATTCTACATTATGTATTGTTGTGTGTTTATAAAAATATCAAATTTGTTTTTGGTGTCTTATTCAAATTTCAAGCACTAAAACTAATCAACACTATTTTAATATTATTTATTAACTTATCAAATTCATCGCTACACTATTTTAATATCATCATATTTTTTAATTTTTGAGTCATGTATTATTCCAACTTTATATTATATAATTTTCATTGAAAATTAACATTATTTGCATTCTTACTTCATAATGTCTACATATATCCTGCTTCTCCAGACCTTATTTGTAGAATTACACTAGTATACTATAATTATTCAATTTATATTTATCAACTAAAAAAATAGGACCTCTTTATAATGTTTGGCTTTAGGCCCCCAAACTTGTTGAGAATGCATTTCCAATCATTGTATTAGTCTATATAACTTGTTTAGCATACTTGGCTATGACTCGTTAAGCTGAACCTGAGAATGCATTTCCAATCATTGTATTAGTCTATATAACTCGTTTAGCATACTTGGCTATGACTCGTTAAGCTGAACCTTCCAAACAATTCCTTTTGGCATAGATGGGAATCGCCTGATGTTTTTCTGTTTCAGGGGAAGTCTATTAGGATGTTGGGAGTGCCCAAAGATGAAGTAGATGACATTCTACAGAGTGCAAAGGCAGACCTCAGGATTGTGGGTTTTGATGAAGAGGAAAAGAGATCGAGACAAAGAAACTCAAATGGGATTCAAAGTTCACTAAAACTTCCACAAGGGCCTTATGTCTTTTGTGATTTTCGGACACTCCACCTTCCTGGTATAGAGGTATAGCCAACTCCGGGAAACTGTAACCACTTTCATTCTCTAGAGTTAAAGCTTAAAAATGCAGTCGGACGAATGAGTAAAATAATGTTTCTAACCTATGTGGATTACTTGCAAAAATATATAGACATATTTCCTCTTTTGGGACCGGAGGCCTGGGGCCTAGGAAGGTTTATTTGACAACCAATTTATGTAGTTTTCACTTGGTTTCAGTTGAATCCTCCTGCTTCAAAAGCTTTAAAACTAATGCACAAGCTTGCTGCTGATCCAGGAATTGTTGCAATCATGAATAAGGTAAGCCTGGCAAGATTTTTCATATCTCAGCTTAATTACATATGGATTACTTTGTTGCTGTGTGCTATCAGTTGTGGTAAACTCTCGTTCATTGGACTTCTTGAAGCATCGCTGGCGTGTGGGTATCATGACAGAGATGGCACCAGAAGGCTATGTTGGTGTTAGTCCTGAATGCATTCTTGGCTTCAATAAGGTGAGCAATCCCTTTCTTTCTCCCCAAAGGAGTAGATACATAACAGAATCATGTTCTCAATATTGAATCCATGACTGTCATGCTTCATCATCTTAGTTCCTCGACTTTTGCTACTCCCTTTGTCCCATTTTATGTGACACCCTTTGACTAGGCACGGTGTTAAAGAAAAAAGGTAAGACTTTTGAAATTTGTGGTCTAAAAAAGTCCTTAGATATTTGTATGGTTGAGATTCATTTCATCAAGGGTAAAAGGGAAATTTTAAAGTTAAATTGTTTCTAATTATAGTAAGTTGACATTCTTTTTGGGACGGACTAAAAAGGAAAGGGTGCCACATAAAATGGGACATAGGGAGTATTACTTTTTGATTTTCTAAGATGATAATTTTTTCATTTACCATTTAAAATTATCTTGATAATTTTCTGTTAATCATATTCAGAATCACGGTGAGGAGATATCACTACGTCTTCGTACAGACGACCTCAAGGGTTTCAGGAAGTATGATAGCATCAAGAAGACACTCTTGCATGAACTTGTGGGTGGTCCTGTCTCACTCTTTGTTGTCCAACTTAAAAATATTTGAAAATCTAAGTTCGTGCTTTTGAGTTTCATGATGAATTCTGATGTGCCTCTAACTTATATTATTTCCATTTTCAGTCACACATGGTACATTCTGAACATGATGTGAACTTCTATGCTCTTCTTAAGCAGGTAAAAGGTTATTTAATCTCTTTCCATTCTTGGCTTCCTTGAGGTGGCAAGATTTTCAAGAAATGTTTAATCAAAAGACTGGGACGGTCCTTTTTGAGCCCCTAAACTCAATTAGTCCTGTTTATCTCTGCAATATTCTTGTTAAATGTGCAGAAGTTATTAAGAGTAGATCTTTCTTGCAGCTTAATGAAGAGGCTGCTAAGTTGGACTGGACTAAATCAAGAGGTCATACCATGAGTGGTCACAATTTGCAGCACTATGAAGACGATGAGGACAACGATAATCTAATTGGGTTATCACATAAGCTTGGAGGACAAACTTCAGTTTTCAATGCTCGAGCATCTTCAGTGGTTGCTGCCTACAGCCGTTTAGCACAGGCATCCACCAACCCCTCAGAAGCAATTGATATGCATCAGGCATCTAATGCTGGTGATTCACTGCAATCCAATTATGTAGATGCTCTAGTGGAAAAGCAACTGAATGATGTGAAAGTAGTTAGTGTTGATGTCCCATTTGATGATCAAAGAGAATCTGAACCTGATCCTGATGATTGCGGGACTGGCTCTCCCATGAAACATGAGCCTCATATAGAACTTGATTCTGATGATCGAAGCCTTCCGCCTCCTTTGGAAGCTAAATTAAGTGAAGAACCTGACCCGGATGATTGCTCTGCAGAAAAACACGATACAGCATCTCCTACTTCTTTGGAACCTGATCCTGATGAGCGCACTGTGGGGCTCAAAAAGAAAGTAACAGATGGTCAATATAGCCTTGTTTCATTGGGGCACTATGTAAATGAGGAAGAGAGAGGATCTTTTACACACACCAATCAAGATGATTTTCCTGAAGGAATTAAGCTGGTAGAGCCATGTACTAATGATAAGGATATAATACCAGATGGAGTCTCTAGTATAGTGATTGATGAGCCTGATCCAGATGACCAGGAATTGCAGAGGATACAAGATCCTGTTGCCATCATTTGCAGTCGACTGCAGAAAGCAATAGGTGTGTTGAGATCTCAAGCTACTCCCTTGGAGGTCTCTAGGGTAGTGCAAACTATATTGAAAATCACAAGGTATGTCAAACATGAATCTGCAATTTAGATTTGGAATTTTTTTGTCATTCATGAGCTTTGGATTTAAGTTGGCAATGCAACTGTTTGTAGGAATGCAATTGAACACCCAGATGAAGTGAAATTCAGAAAGCTGCGGAAGGTGTGCAATTTATTATGATTGTCTTACGTGATTTAGTTTTGTCTAGATTTCATCTTAATTTGTTCATCACAATTGATTGGTGGAAATTGCAGGCTAATCCTCTAATTCAGAGGGATGTGGTGAATTATTCAGGTACATGTTCTTCTACTCGATCTATTGCTATTTATTTCCTTTCTGCAAAATTCCTTCCCCAAAGTTCTCTTTCCCCATCCCCTACTTTCATGTTGCCTTCAGAGAGCTTTCAACGCTGTTACCAATCCAACACAGCTAAATTTTCTCTTCATTTGAGATACCCTTGGTCCACCTTCCTTAAATTGATACGTCTTAAATAAAGCTCTTCTTCTCTTTATCAGGTGGCGCTTGTAAATCACACTTGTGAAATTGTGCTTTCAATTTTGCAAATGTTGCTGATTGCTTCCAATTTTGCAAGAACAATTTACCACTTCGCTAATTACTGAAGCATAAATTTTTCACTCAAGCCCTAGTTCTATGTTTAAGGGCATGCATGAATTGCCATCATCTTTCCATGAGCCTAACATTTTGGTAAAAGATCTCTGGAAAATAAGTCAATGATCAAGTTGATAGACAAGCTGGTTTAATTGACCAAGGCTAGGTTTGTTATCATTTTGAAATTCTATTCGGGTGAAGTATTTACATGGTGGTACTCATTATAGATGTTATTTGCAGAGGTTCAAAACGTATTTGGTGATCCCATGAACATGCAACACAAAGGAATTGTATCAACATAATTATCACGTATCGTTTATCTTTTGATGTGAAATTTACTCATACTCGTCAAAATTATATGCTTCTTGATCATTGGGTGCTTCTTCTCCTTCTCTTTGCATGCTTGCTGGGCAACCTTAGCTGTTAATACTCATTAACCTTTGCCCTCCTCTGTGGTTGCAGCTGCAATGGAGATCCTGTCTGTGATTGGATTCAGTGAAGACGCTATTACCGACAACACTGGTAGAACGGAAGCTTATTTGGTCCTCAAAAGGAATGATCCAGGATTATTGTGGCTTGCCAAGTCCTTCCTTGAAACCTCCATTGCCTAGGGGAGGACTTGTACCATATGTAAAATTGATGCATTTGTTTTGTGTAGAAGGATGGAGACATTCTTTATGGTATGTTGTATTTGGGCATTTTTTCTGTGTTGTATATCACATTCTTATACATAGTAGATTGAAACATTTGTGGATCGTGGAATCATATTTGACGATATATTCTGCACTATTCATTTGTAATGCAAGTTGAGGTGGTTCTTGAGTTTGCTTGTTCACAAAATTATGTCATTTACTCTTACCTGATCTATTTAGTTGATTTTAGGAAAAATGCACGAGTACCCCCTTTAACTATACTCGAAGTTCCAACGATACTTTAACTATACATGAATCCTATTATCCCTGAATTATTTTCAAGTGCAATAAACACACCTTTAACACAGCCTGAAACCTATATAGCCATTCACATGATGGGAGGTGTTTTACACTCGCCTAAGTCATCATTATATTAGTGCCACGTCAATAAATGATCAGATCTATAAAAAAAATATAAAATTCCATGTCATTTGATTCCTTCTTCTTCATTATCAACACCCACTCCATAACCACTAAATCCACTTATTTTAACCATTAAAACTCATAGCAATCACCATGAAAATTATAACCCACCACCAAATTTATCCCTTCACTACCACCAGATTCAATATTTACTATCAATTTTATTTTTCTTTCAATCCAAATAAATTTCATAAAACATGGTCCAAAATCTCCATTGAAGAAACTACCTAAATTTTGAACTCTAATTCGAGAAGAATTCAAAATTGGGGTCATTTTTTTCTAATTCAATTTGGGTTAAGATACAGGCTGATTGAAGTGAGAAGGGAAGAGAAGGAGGGAGGTGTTATTGATGGAGAACTGAAGCGGCATGGAGGTTGTGGAGAACTAAAGGGGGGGGGGGTGTGCGGGGCCGGGTGAGGGCTGGGGGTAGGGGTAGGGATATGACATGGATAATTGAGGAGGGGATGGTAATTAAATTATTTATTTATAATTTTTTTTTAAAAAAACTCTAATTTAAATTATGCTCTTTATATGTTGCCTAAATTAAATTCCTAATATGCAATTTTTTTCTCATTAGTGAATTTCAAGTAATTTATTTGAGTAAAAAATGAAAAAGAAAAAAGTTCTCTCGATACTATACAAATCTATACTACCTTAAAAGCATGAACTCCCAAACTTGAATGTTGAATTACTATAATACCCCCAATTTATAAAAATACTCAATTTATTTTATTTACTAGTTTAATTATTTGTATTATATTAAAAATAAATGCCTTTTCACATTAAAGGGTTATGATTTTTTCAAAGAGTTGTGACTTTTCCAAAAGGTTGCGACTTTTTTGATGGGTTGTAACATTTTCGATGAGTTGTGACTTTTCCAAAGGGTTGTGACTTCTCCAAAGGGGTTACGACTTTTCCAAACGGTTGTCTTTCTCAATGAGTTGTGACTTTTTCAAAAGGGTTTTGACTTTTCTGATGAGCAATGACTTTTACAAAAGGTTGTAACTTTTCTGATAAGGCACAATTAGCACCTATTTCTACTACTATTTGTTAGCTATAAATAGAGGAGTTTCTTCTCACTTTTAAACTACAATTTTTTAAAGTTTTGTACTCTTCTTCTTCTTAAAAATCTCAAGGGTTATTTGCAACATTTGATTAAGTTCAAAATTCAATGAAATTCGAGGTATCACATAAGAAAGAGTTGGTGAACAAATTATAGCAAATCATTAAACAATTCACACTTGTAGTTTTTCTTACGATATTCATGAATTAACAATGACGAAAAGTTGTGGGAAAGACAATAATAATCAACAAATATGAAAAAGGTACATGATTTGGGTATATTATATTACTTCTTTCTTTTTTAATTTTTTATTCTCTTACCCACACGAAGGAGTTTCTTTCTAATTTTGATAAAACAACGGGCATCAACATAGTCCATTGAATGATTAGTTTGGATATAAAATCCACTATTTCAAAAATATAGTTTAGCTTTTACTTATAATATGATTTCAATCAAATTGAAAAATTACCTCTCTATATATGATAGTCTTACTCAAGTATTAATTGAGTAATAATATTTTGTAAAAGATAGATTGCGTATAAAGATTAAATATTGAAATATTTATGGTAATCCTTATTAGTGTCATGCACATACTATATTTCAAGTAATAATATTTAAGAGAAAAATGGTACTTAAATGGTGTCCATCATTTATGTTCATTTGTAACATTTTCGATGGGTTGTAACATTTTCGATGAGTTGTGACTTTTCCAAAGGGGTTACAACTTTTCCAAACGGCTGTGTCTTTCTCAATGAGTTGTGACTTTTCCAAAAGGGTTTTGACTTTTTTGATGAGCAATGACTTTTACAAAAGGTTGTAACTTTTCTGATAAGGCACAATTAGCACCTATTCATACTACTATTTGTTAGCTATAAATAGAGGAGTTTCTTCTCACTTTTAAACTACAATTTTTTAAAGTTTTGTACTCTTCTTCTTCTTAAAAATCTCAAGGGTTATTTGCAACATTTGATTAAGTTCAAAATTCAATGAAATTCGAGGTATCACATAAGAAAGAGTTGGTGAACAAATTATAGCAAATCATTAAACAATTCACACTTGTAGTTTTTCTTACGATATTCATGAATTAACAATGACGAAAAGTTGTGGGAAAGACAATAATAATCAACAAATATGAAAAAGGTACATGATTTGGGTATATTATATTACTTCTTTCTTTTTTAATTTTTTATTCTCTTACCCACACGAAGGAGTTTCTTTCTAATTTTGATAAAAACAACGGGCATCAACATAGTCCATTGAATGATTAGTTTGGATATAAAATCCACTATTTCAAAAATATAGTTTAGCTTTTACTTATAATATGATTTCAATCAAATTGAAAAATTACCTCTCTATATATGATAGTCTTACTCAAGTATTAATTGAGTAATAATATTTTGTAAAAGATAGAATGCGTATAAAGATTAAATATTGAAATATTTATGGTAATCCTTATTAGTGTCATGCACATACTATATTTCAAGTAATAATATTTAAGAGAAAAATGGTACTTAAATGGTGTCCATCATTTATGTTCATAACCTCCAGAGAAAAGACCGTTGGAGACATTTTAAAAAAAAAAATTATGGGTTAGATTTGCTTACAAAATTGAATGAAGTAAAAATACTACTAAAGAAATGTCACTTTCTCTCCACATTTAAACTTTGAATATATTTTGAAATGTTTTAATGATATCTGGTCATTTTGATCTCAAAATACAAGTTACTGTATAACAATTTGTATTAATTACTTAAAAACACTTGTCCTATGTTCTTTCAATTATAATTATTTACTAAAAAGCTTTAATTTAGTAATATTAATTCTATTTTACAACATTGTATAGTATATGTACAATACACACGTGCAACACACTCATTATTAAACTACAATTTTTTTAAGTTTTGTACTCTACTTCTTCTTAAAAAATCTCAAGAGTTATTTGAAACATTTGATTAAGTTCAAAATTCAATGAAATTCGAGGTATCGCATAAGAAAGAGTTGGTGAACAAATTACATCAAATCATTCAACAATTCAGACTCTTAGTTTTTTTTACGATTTTCATGAATTAACAATGACGAAAAGTTGTGGGCAAGAAAATAATAATAAACAAATATGAAAAAAGTCACATGATTTGGGTATGATATTTCTTCTTTCTTTTTAAATTTTTTATTCTCTTACCCACACAAAGGAGTTTCTTTCTAATTTTGGTAAAACAATGGCCATCAACATAGTCCATTGAATGATTAGTTTGGATATAAAATCCACTATTTCAAAAATATATTTTATCTTTTACTTATAATATGATTTCAATCAAATGGAAAAAAATTACCTCTCTATATATGATAGTCTTACTCAAGTATTAATTCAGTAATAATATTTTGTTAAAGATAGATTGTGTATAAAGATAAAATATTGAAATATTTCTAGTAATCCTTATTATTGTCATGCACATACTATATTTCAAGTATGAATTATTTAAGAGAAAAATTGTACTTAAATGGTGTCCATCATTTATGTTCATAACCTTAAGAGGAAAGGCTATTGGTGACATTTTTTAAAAAAATTTGTTGGTTAGATTTGCTTACAAAATTGAATGAAGTAAAAATACTACTAAAGAAATATAACTTTCTCAACACACTTAAAGTTTGAATGTATTTTGAAATGTTTCAATCTGGTCATTTTGATCTCAAAATACAAGTAATTCTATAACAATTTGTATTAATTACTTAAAAACACTTGTCCTGTATTCTTTCAATTAAATTTATTTACTAAAAAGCTTTAATTTAGTAATATTTATTCTATTTTACAGCATTCTATAGTATATATACAATACACACGTGCAACGCACGTGCTGTGAAACTGGTTAATGAAAAAAACTTAAAAGGATTCTCTGACAATTTAAATATGTTGTGAAAAATGATAAAATTTGACTCTATTTCATAAAGAAAAAAGAAATTTAATTTTTAAAAAAATATCAATTTAAGTTTTAAAGTTAATTAACTATCTCTACTAATTAATTAAATGTCTAATTAAAAATGAACATGTGCCCATATTAATCAAATTTTAATACATTTTTTCCGTATCTCACATGCCTCTAAGAGAGTGAACACGCTCTCTGTGCCACCTCAGTACGAAAAGGTGCGTTTATTACACTTTAAAATAATTCAGGGGGGTAATAGGTCTCATGTATAGTAAAGTGTGTCATTGGGATTTCACGTATAGTTGAAGGGGGTACTTGTGCATATTCCCTTGATTTTAACTAATTTGAGATTGAGCAATAGTATAAATAAATTGTAGTAGTTGACTAGTATCGTATTCTTAGTGGCCTTTGATTTCCTAAAATTAGATGGATTCGTATTTGAATTGGAATTTAATTAGTTTAGGTTAAGTATAAAACACACCAATGAAATTGTGTTATATACGTAATAAATGAGATTTTTAATTATATCCATAAAAAAGAAGGGTATTTTAGGATCAATAGGTTAACGTCGAGGGTATTTTAAAACAGAATGATTAATGAAGAAAATTTTTGTACCAAATTCAATAGTTCAAGAATATTTTAGACTTTTTTAACATGAATTCGAATTTATCAAGCTTTCAAAATACTTTAAAAGTGAAATTTTCTTATGCATAACTCTATAAATCTATTTCTTTATAAAAATAATTTATCTTTGAGTCCTTTAGTTATTCACCATTATCTAGTTTAATTATCATCAATATATCTTGGTAAACCGCATATATATCAAGGTGTGTCCAGGTTTGGTTGGACTTTATATTTTTAATGGTGGAATCAAATTAAATCAATTAACTTAATTTTTCATTGGTTTGATTTTCATCAATTGTTTTTGTCCAATTCTTTTTTAATACGTGACATACCTTTGCAACAATTGTTGAGACGGACTTTCGTGGAAAATGAAAATTCTCTATCGATTATGTTCTCGCATATACTATCAAGTCGTATATGCAACATCAACTAGAAAACTATATCATTGCCCTAGAGTTAACTATTTCAAGGAGCTTGATAAAACTTCTCGCAATGAACTTTTTTTTATGTAATTCGATTTTGAGACACGCAAGGCCAATTAAAGTTTTTTATTCTAAGACTCGAACGTAAGATTTTTAGTAAATGAAGGATGAAGCCCATTTTTTTTTATCTATAATAAATTTATAAGTTGATTTTTCTTTTATAAATATTGAGCATAAAAGATAACACTCTCCATTAAAAATTGCTTTAGGCCACCGATTTTATTATGCCGCATCTAAATTGAACATCTATTATTAGACAATTATAGGAACCACAATTATATTGTGTACATAAAAGAAAAAACATTGCTCGAGATTTGTTTTAATTATAAATATATATATTTAAATCTCGGACATTCTTAACGAAATTGATGATTTCGCCACTTAATTAATGACCAGCAACAAAATCTGTACCAAATTGTTGAGTCTCATAGAAATCTCTATTAAGAGCATCAACCCCAGCATCATCATTTTCATGGTATATTTCTACTGCTTCTTGTTTGGGCCTTGATTCCACATGGGCTTTTGTTGGATCTGGGCCTGCCACCTTTACATTGGGCTTTTGTGTTTGGGCCTGAACAAGAATAGAAGAACAAACCAAGAATATTAGGACAGATAATACAAGAATTGATCTTCTTGTTCTGTCCATTTTTTGTTAAAAAAAGATTTGGTTGGGGAGGGAGTTTGATTGATTTTCTTTGTTAATTTGGTGATTAAAAAGTTGGAAAATGTGAATTTAAAAGGAGGAAATTGTAACTGTTTTTTGAGGAAATTAAGGAAATGTTCATTGGTCTCTTAAGTGCTTAAACTAATGCCATTAATTTATCTTATAATACCAACCAAAAAAAAAAGTTGTAATGAAATGGTAAAGGTTACTTTCATTCTTAACCAGAGATTTTAAGTACGAATTTAGGAAATAAAATGTTCATTTGGCATGAGTTGCCTACGAGCCCTTACTTGATGTCTGCGCTAACTGCCCTATAGCTGGTGAATCCTTTGAATCATAGGAATGGCAAAATCAGTAGATACCGGGCTATTCTCTTTTGATAAGGAGCACTAAAACCTCTATAGCGAATATTCTTTGAATGTAAAGTTGAATTGATCGAAACAGTGGATTTCAAACTCCAAATGTTTGAAGCAACAAAAATAAAAGTTCTCTTATACTAAATAAGCATAATACATAAACATGACCCTTAACTTGACTTCAACGGGTAATTATGATCTATAACTTTGGTGTGCACAAGTAGATACTTAAACTTATATAAAATTGAACAATAGACAAATTCATCCTACATGACAATTTTGTGTCCTACGTGGCGTCCTACACGTAATATGTCGTGTAGGACACGTATGTCTACTTGTTTAATTTTAATAAATTATATTTGACCATTTCTCCCTTTTTTTTAAAAGAAAAAAAAAATTATTGGTCAATCAAACACCTACCAAAATTAAAGTCACAATAATGTATTTTGTTTGATCATGACTTGTCAAATGAAGCATTGAAGGGTCTATCTTGCTGCTATTTTGCCTTCTTCATTCTTTTTCTTTATGTCAAGGCATCATTCCTATCAGGTAGACTTTTCTAATAACTTCTGCTAATAATTTTCCAATATTTTCACTGTATTTAATAGTATTACTTATTACAAGTAATAATTTATATGTGTACTATTTTTGAGATTGTTGATAATCATCTGATAAAGTAAGGGGATTACTACCTGCAGAGGAAGATCCATGATTTGAACTTTATGGGTTCGGAATTGAGATCTAAACATGTTATTTGTACTTCTATAGTAAAAATAAGTGTGGTGTCTAGGACAGTTTGCGTGCATATGTTCCATAGTAGAGACAGAGCTAATATTTTAGCTTTATGGGTTCTAAATTTTGGAATTGATGACTTCAAGTGATTATTGTTGGTTCTAAATCTAATATTTGTCCATATCAATGAATTTTTAACACAAATACACTGTTTGAGCAAAAGCCAGTGAGTTCCATTGAACCTGTATCGTGCTTCTAGTTACACTATTGTTCCACAGGATATCTGCCACTTCCCACCCATCAGAGGCGGAGCCAGTAGTAGGAGGTTGGGAGTTTTAAATTTCCTTCCCCTTCCTTACCATTGAGTTGTCAATCAGTTTTGTTAGGAGTTCACAAGTTATTACTTAATTTTTTAGTACAAATATAGGGTCTACGGAAAAGCTATTGCGTTGGCCGAACCCACGAACCCCCACTTAGCTCTGCCCCTGCCACCAGTAACATGTGCTAGGTAACTGTATGGACCAAGGATAGGATAGATGGGAGGAAATGACGTTAGTGTTTTTATCTCTATTGGGATTTGAACTCGAGATCTCGTAATTGACTAGTAAGTCAACTTTTTTTTTTTACATATAAATATGTATAGAATCTAACTAAGCCAAAGATACTGAGCTCGGATGAGCCAAAAGTAATTTGGAGTACAACAAAAGTATGCTTAAGATGGCCATTAGTCATTACTTGTGAGCATGTTTTCATTGTCGGTGTATATAAGTTAAAAAACTCGTTCTTCTTTTCCAAACACCTCAGAATTGTTCATTTTCTTGGATTTTAACTCATACAACTGCCAATATGTGTGTTATTGTTTACTTTGTTTCCTAGTTACCGGATTAGGATTACTATAGATTGCGTTACCTGTTATTACGATTGCATAATACATATGTGTGTTGTTCCTAGGAATAACTAAAGGAAAGCTGCTCCGACGTCTAGTTTGATCATAGTTTGTTTAATGTAATTTCTAAGGAAGAAGAAATGGCTTATGCTGCTTTGACCTCTGCTGTATGCTCGCTCGAGCTGTTCATGCAATGCAATCATCCATTACTGAATAATCTTCCAAGGAAAGAGCAAATCTCATCACTGAGCAAACGAATTATTGCTTTTCAAGAGTTTTTGACGGATTATGAAACGATAAAGCATAGGCATGAAAGGCTGAAAATGTTGGAAGGAAAGATCAAAGTGAAAACATATCAAGTTGAAGATATTGTTGACTCAAAGCTGAGAAAATATTTTCTGGCCAAAAATGCAAATTACCGAAGAAAGGCCTTCGAAGTCCTGTGTAAGAGGCTGCAGGTAGCAATTGAAGAAATGGAGTTCATAAAAAAAGAAGTGATGAAAATTAAGGGTGACAAGATTAGCACTTTGAAGTTTCGTTCTAAGGTTTCACCGGCTAGGCATGTATCGACAAGTAATCCAAATGAGCAACAAAAACCAGTTGGTTTCCAGGAAGACTTGGAGAAAATAATTGATAGGCTCAGAGGTGGACCTTCTGAACTAGATATCATTACTATAGTCGGAATGGCTGGTATTGGTAAAACAACTCTTGCGAAGAGAGCATATAATGATCTGTCTGTTGTTAATCGGTTTGATGTTCGTGCTTGGATAACTGTTTCTCAAGAGTATAGAGAAAGAGACATTTTATTTGATCTCTTTTATTCTGTTGTTCCTCCAACCAATGAAATCAATAAAGAGAGTGACAAACAAGCTGTGATCAACTGTATGGTGGACTAACGACTCATTCTTCGAAAGAAATGTATGAAAGAAGAAACCAAGAAACTGCGGATCGAGTGTACAAAAGTTTAAAATGGAAGAGATTTCTTATTGTTGTCGATGACATGTGGAGCACTGATGCTTGGGACAATGTGAGCAGGTTGTTTCCTGATGATAATAAAGGAAGTCGTATCATTCTAACGAGTAGGCTCACTGATCTAGCAACTTATGCTAATCCTGATGGGCAACCTCACCGACTGGAATTTCTAAACAATGATGAAGGTTGGGAGCTACTCCATCAGAAACTTTTTGGGAAAAGAGGATGTCCATTTGAATTGGAAGAGATTGGAAGAAGTATTGCAGAAAAATGCCAAGGACTACCTCTAGCAATTGTTGTGGTTGCAGGGCATCTCTCAAAAATGAGCAAGACTACTGATTGCTGGAACACTGTTGCAGAAAGTGTGGGTTCCGTTGTGAATCGTGAGCCAGGGCAGTGTTTAGACATACTTGCTCTAAGTTATAACTACCTGTCTCAACATCTAAAAGCCTGTTTCTTGTACATGGGAGCATTTCCTGAAGATTTTGAGATTCCTGTGTGGAAGCTGATCAGGCTGTGGGTTGCTGAGGGCTTTCTTAATGCAACAGGGCTTACCACCATGGAAGAGATAGCAGAGGAGTGCTTGGAGGATCTTATTGATAGAAGTTTGGTTTTAGCTGTAAAGCGGTCTAACGGAAAACTCAAAACATGTAAACTCCATGATATCATGCGAGACTTTTGCTTAGAAGAAGCTAAAAGACAAAACTTTCTACATTTCTTGAAGAAGCAATCCCTTGATGTTCTATCAGAAGGCATAACAGCTCTGCGTCGGGTTAGTTTCAATTGTAGCACCATCTTCTCCAGTTACTCATTTCACCCCACTGATCCTATTGTTTCATTTTCTCGTTCCATCTTGGGATTCGATATTTCTCAAAGTTCAATCTTTTCATACATAGACTTCAAATTGCTCAGAGTTCTTGATATCACTTCCCAACATTTCCCACAGTTCCCTAGTGAGATAACGCAACTTGTTAATTTGCGTTACCTTGCATTGGCCACTAGTAGTGAATTCCCTCCAGCTGTATCACAGTTTTGGAGTTTGCAGACTTTAATCCTTCATGTGTATTCAAGAGACTCAACTTTGCCTCGGGAGATTTGGAAGATGCCAAACCTCAGACATCTCCATATTAAACCAAGCATCTGTTTGCCAAGCCAAACCAATGAAGAACGTAGCGGACACAATTCTTTAGTCTTGAATAACCTACAAACACTTACCGACATTACCCTTGCAGATTGTACAACAGATGTCTTCTCAAGCACTCCTAAGTTGAAGAAATTGGGAATATGTGAAACGGTCGAGTATACTTATCCAGTACAGATTCCGTGGAGTGATTTTCTTTACACGTCTGAAAATCTGTGGCCTTATTGTAGTGATACAATATCAAACTTGTGGTCAGATTGCCTTGGAAATCTCGCTCTCCTGCCTCAACTCGAAGCATTAAAGATTGTTGGGTTGATACCACCTGCACAAGTATCAAAACTAGCTCTTCATCTCAATGCACTTCCAGAGAATCTTAAGAAATTGACTTTGAGATTCACCTACTTGCCATGGGAGAGCATGACATCTCTTTGTAGATTGCCAAATCTCGAGGTACTCAAACTAAAACCTTATGCCTTCACAGGACCAAATGGGAGCAAGTTGAAGAGGGATTCTGTTCTTTAAAACTGTTGCAGATCGAGATGTTTGATTTAAAGCACTGGAGTGCCTCAAATGATCATTTTCCTGTCCTGGAACATCTGGTTCTTAAGAATTGCCTTCTCTTGGACAGCATCCCTCACGATCTGGGAGATATTCCAACTTTGCAGATAATTGGAAAATTTAAGCCAATCTGCAATGCTTTCAGCTAAAGAGATCCTAGAGGAGCAGCAAAGTTTGGGTAACGAAACTCTAGAAGTGCGAATGGAGAGAAATTTCGGGAGAATAAATGCTGTTGCAACTTCTTAGTCCACCAGGCAAGTAGAGAAATGAATTTATTACAAGTTTTGCATGTTGATTTAAGTGACAACTTGAATATAGAATTTGTACTTCGAAGTCTTTTTGATATTAACAAATTTGATATGCGTTAATTGATCCGAGGGTCTTTCGGATACAACCTCTTTCAGGTAGGGGTAAGGTATTTTAATTTGTTAACACCAATACTATCTTCTTTTTTTTTTTTAAAGGATGAAAATGTTATTTATATACTATTTCAACCCAATAAAACTATGTTACTCAGACTCTTCAAAAATGTTGATGGGTGCATGTTGAATCCTTCAAAAGTAGTGTAGTTTTAGTTGATCTGACAAGTGTGGGGAAACATTTTTGGAGAGTCTGAGCAACATAGCAGAAAATCAGGTTTAACTTATTTGCTTGTTTGGCTTCATATCTTGATGCTTGCTCAGATAGCTTATTATTGTCATTGTTTCACTTATCCGAAGGTAGGATGAATAAACCAAGACGACAGGCAACTCATGTCGAAAGTAGACAGGTTCTCAGTGTAGAAGTCGGAGTACCATACCTGAAATCTAGTCTTTGCAGATTGCTTATACATTATATCAGTCTAAGTTGCTAGCAGATCAAGAAGTCCCATTGTTGATTAGACATTGTATTCACATCAATTCATCCAGAAGTTCATGTATATCGTTGATTCAACAATTTGCATTTTATTGTTGTAATAACAATGTGTTGAGTAGAAATAGCTCATCTCTTATATGTCGATGATACGATTGTGATATGTGATGCTGAGTGAAGCAGTTAAGACATTTTGAGATTGATTCTCACTGTTTTTGAATTGTTTCAGGGTTATATGTTAACCGAAGAAAAAGTCTTATTTGTTTTACCAGTAGTTTTGGGGCGTGTGTGGCCTAGTGGTCAATGAAGTGGTTGAGAATGATGAGGTCTCAGGTTTCAGTTTCAACAGAGATAAAAATACTAGGTGATTTCTTCCCCATAGGTTCTAGCCTTGGTGAATGGAGTTACCTGGTAGCGGTTGCTTGAGTAATCTGAAAGACAAATGCCCCATACAAAGTAGTGTGCGACACACAAAAATCTATGAAGAAGAAGATTTAATTGTGCTCAAAGTGTTACCTTTGTGAAGTTCTAAAAGTGTTTTGAGAATGTCAAAATTACTTATTTTTGGTTGGTGGAATAAGATCCATACGTTCATTTGGTGGACAAACGATGGAAGGGACTTATATTTAGATTTATCATGATCCTCCTATCTTTGGCAAAAATGTTGACTCATAAATCTCATCGTGTCAAGTCAAATCTCACACTTAGAGAACTTCGTGTACAACTTATATAATTCTTTTATATATGTAGGACCTCCTCAAAAAATGTCAAACTTACACATACCAAGACCACAAAGCTTCTTTAATTTGAGATGATGCAAATCAAGTCTCATCTCCTGAGCTATACTTATAACTTACATAAAAATTTATTTTCAGTTCGAGCCTTGTTATTCTTGAGGTTAACACAAGTTTTTCTACTTTATTTCTTGAAAATTAGTTTTTTTTTTAATGATTATACCAATCCAATTTAACTCTGTTCTAGTCTTGATAGACAGAGTTATCTGATATATGTTATTGGTCTCATAAAATTAGTCGATGTAAAAGAAAAGATCGATCAATTTAACCTTGTCTTAGCTTTGGTGGACAGAGTTATCTAGTACATGTTCCTGATGGAAGGTGATAAATATCCATGGAATTAGTCAAGGTGCGTGAGAAGTCAAGAACTCTTTAAAAAAAGGATTCAATTTAAATAAGGGAAAAGGGCCTAATATACCCCTCAACTTTGTCATTTGGAGCTGATATGCCCCTCGTTATGAAAGTGACTCATATATACCCTTATCGGCTCGCTATACAAACAGCTTACATATACCCGTACCGTACAAAATGTGTTCACATATACCCTTCATTTAACGGAAGTGAAAAAATTAGTTTTAAATTATATTTTTGACTTTTAATTTTTTTTAAAAATCATTTAGGGGTATATATGATTCTTCTAACAAAGTTCAAGGTATATTTTAATCTTTTTCATACATAAATTATTTTTTGACTTCTTTGATTATAATTATTTGAGTTTCTTATTCTTATTTTATTTTTTTCTTTCATTCCTTAGTGTAAAGAAAAAAATTTAAAACTATTTTGTGTGGCTATATTATAATTTAAAACTATTTTTTTGTCCATATTGTAATTTAATTTTTGTGTTTGAAGAAAAAATTTGGTCATCTATAATAAGTTTTACAAGAATATTAGTGAAATATAAATAAATTTGACCATCAAAATAATAAATCTAAATTAGTCATTGAAACAAAAAAAAAGTCAAAAAAAAATATGTTCGAGGAGGATTAAATATACCCCATATGGGATTATATATATATTTTTTAAAATAATAAAAAAATTAAACTAATTTTTTTTTCATTTTCGTTAGAGGAAAAGGGTATATGTGAGTCATTTGTATATAAGTAAAGGTATATATGAGCCACTTTTATAACGAGGAATATATTAGCTCTAAATGACAAAGTTAAGGGATATATCAGACCCTTTTCCCTTTAAATAATTCTTTTGTTGGAGTTCAAAATAAAGAAAAGTTAAATATACTTAATTTTCTTTTTATTTATATTTTTATTTTTATTGAACTCAAATAATTGGTGATTGGAAATTTGAAAGTTTTGATTGATTGGTCATTGGTAGATACTATTCATAATTCTCTATCCACCAAATAAAGCAAAGCATATCCCAAAAAAATAAAATAACCAAATAAAAAAAAATAGTAAATTATATCACAAGATGAACTATTTTCCCCTTTCTTCTCCATTGCGGATTTGCGCTTATCAACTTCATCTCCATGGAAAATAATCATCAACAACATTAATTTACACAATTCCGATCAACTTGGTGGCCGCCGGCGACAATTTCCGACGACCCCATCTCCTATTTCCACCTACCGGCCATGCCCCGTCGGAAAAATCCGGATACAAATGGATCAAGATCCGTAGTTTTTCGACAATCGGAGATTGACCCACCTCGTTATAGGGGTGTACGTAAACGGCCATGGGGTCGATTCTCTGCTGAGATAAGGGATCCGGTGAAAAAAGCTCGGAAATGGCTGGGTACATTTGATACAGCGGAGGATGCTGCACGAGCTTATGATACTGCTGCAAGGTCCTTTCATGGAGCTAAAGCGAAAACTAATTTCCCAATATTGCCCCCTTATGGGGAGAATCAATTTGAAAATCTTCAACAATCAAGGCCGGCGTCGAGTAGTATGAGTAGTACGGTGGAATCATCGAGTGATGCGCGTGCATTGTGTAAAATTATGCAACCGCGGATTGAAATTCCTCGCCGGATTCCGATGGGGGAAGGCCATAGTGATTGTGATTCGTCGTCTTCTGTGGTGGATGGTAATTGCATTGGCGGCGGCGATGATCAGACGTCGTCGTTTTGTAAAGATCCTCTGCCGTTTGATTTGAACTTTCCACCTCCATCTGATGATTTTCATATCATTGCCCCTTTGTGTTTCTAGTTAATTTTTTATGATTCTGATTGAAAAAACAGAACTTTTTTTTCTATGTTTTTCGTTTAATTCTGATTTTTTTTCTTGTTTAAAATGTATCCATTTGCTGAATGATAACCAAATGTGTTTTTAAGTTATGCATAACTTTGTGTAGTTTTTTCGTTGAGCTGAAGGTCTATCGAAAACAGTCATAGGGGTATGGTCTACATACACTTTACCCTCCTCAGGCCTTACATTGGGTGTTCGTTGTTGTTGTTGTTGCATAGATTAGTGTGCTCTGCCATGATGCAATCTGTATTAGAAAAGATTGTATCTTTACTATTGAACACGGGATCTGATTATGGAATTTTTATCTGTCTTCTGATCTGCTTCTGCTTGGTGCAAATAGCAAAATGAACACTTGACCTTTTCTTTTGTACAAAGAATGTTTACATTCATAAGTGAATTATCACATAGGAGATATTCATTTTTTGTTCTATCTCTGCATTTTCTGAGTATTTTAGTAGTATCATGGACTATCAAATGAGTTGAAAGTCATTCATCCTCAATTTAAATAAGTGTTGTCAAAGGCGCGCTTTAAGCATTGAAGCAAGGTGTAAAACATGTTGAGCGCTTCGTCTTGCTTAGCGGGCTCTTCAGTGTCGTCATCAAGACTCTTAAGCCATATTTTCCCTTGCCAATGAGTATAATTCTCAAGAGGCGATACTAAACAATTGATATTTCACTTTATGGTATTTTTTTTCAATTTCTTTATCCATATATTTTTGTTGTTCAGGCTTATAATTATATTAAGTTTTTGACTACACATATATTTGTATATTTTCTTCATTAAAGTCCACACTTTATTTGCGATTTCCACTTAAAGCCCCAATGGACCTTGGTGCTTTTGCGCGTTTCACTTTTGGCAATACTGATTTGAATGTGGAGGATATGTACTGGCACGGAAGAAGATGGAGTGGAGGCTTCCAAAAGATTTCTCAGCCAAGAGAAAGTAAGACCATTAAACCTTTATATTTTATTCTTACATATGAGTATTATGAATACACAAACTCTGTCATAGCTGATTATCCTCGTATCAAAACTTGGAATTTAGGGAGGCAACAAGAAACAAAATGTCATGAATGAACTTTGAGAATGTAGTAAGGTGAACAATTTGGAGGATAATAAGGTAAAAGAACAAACTTTCTCCAACAACAATAACATACCCCATGTGAAGGTAGGGTGGGGTGGGGTGTACGCACACCTTACTCCTACCTTGTGAAGGTAGATAGGTTGTTAATGACCATCCTCTCCTTAACTCCCTAAAGAAGCAGAAAAGTGATGGAAATACAAGTGTATGGAAAAGATAATCTGTAGCTGAGAATTAGTGATAACTTAATTGTAGAATTGTTCAAAATGTTGTAGAGGTGTAAGGTTTTATATTTATCAAACCCCTTCCCTGCTCCGGTCTCATCGACCACCAAGGACAAGATAATGAAGCTTAGCTCTACAACTTCGATGTTTGCAGACTTGGGACTGTGGCAACTGTCTTGTGACTGCATGACTCGTCACAGCTGAACGATTGTAAAAATTGGCTCCTTTACATTCTTAACCCCGACTTATTCTCAGATTGTAATAGTGGCAAGTGGTGATCCATCCCAGCATTGGCAAAAGGTGTGCTCCATTTTGATATTCAGAAAGGGCATGGAACACTGTCCCAAATGATATTAGGAAATGCTGATGGTTTCTTTGCAAGTCTAAGTTTGTTAGACATCGATGAAGTCCTTGGTGGAGCGAAGGTTACTTGTGATGTAATTGCACACAAAACATGATTTAGACGCTTCAATTCATCTTTATTTCATGTCTGCTTTTGTGTATGCTGGTTGTATATGGGAGATTTTCCCATTATTTTTTTTTGATGTCAAGGGAAACCCGCAGCCGCTACCCTTTGGGTGCGCACAGGGTAAAACCCCCGCTCCTATGCAATAGCTCGCAAACCACATAGGAGAGGTAACCCGCACTAGGCAAGCCCGGTGCGACGAGCTCGACCCAGAAGGCAAACCCCTTGCTTTCGCTGGCAAGGGGTTTCGAACTTGAGACCTCCAACATGGAAGTTCCAAGCCCAAACCACTGGGCCACCCCGAAGGGTGGGAGATTTTCCCATTATAAATGAAATCAAATACCTTATCAAAAAGTTCATCTTTCTCTTCTGGTGCGCGTTTCTAGTTTCTTGATATTCAACTGTATTAACAACTTCATTCTTTTATGGTATACCAGGAACTCTTTGCTATTCAATACGATTTTTTGATTATGAAAGTGAAATCATCCTCGTTAATGCTGATGCTAGCCTTATTCCGGAGTTGGGAAAAACTTGCAATACTGATTCAACATAGTCAGTTATTTGAACGTTGGGATACGTTCAGATATGGTCCAATCCACTGTCTAGTTCGTCTGCCAGCAGGATGTTGTTTGTGCTTTGTGATTGCTAGTCATATGTGAGTAGTAGTAACAACTATATTGAGTTTGCTTGCAACTCAATGAACTCATGAAAATGTGTAGAATCACAATACCTTATCTAAGAAAGGTTGTCCCAAAAGGTTGTTGTTGGGTGATCCCGAGTTCGAGTCTTGGAAATGGAGACACCTCCAAGTAGGACTTTCCAATGTGAATCAAGATTAGTCGGGTTCCAAAACATCTCAGAATGCGAATAGTATGTGTCTGATCTATCATGTTGTTGTGCAATGTTTCTTGATAATACATAAATATGCCTTAGCTAACATTTATGTCCTCCAACTTTGGGTATGCATAGTAGACATTTAAACTTGTATAAAAATTGAACAAATAAACATACGTGTACATGACATATTACACGTAGGATGTCATGTATGATATGAATCGCACATTTTGCTAATGCAAAGCAATTGAAAATAACAAGAAATTAGAGTCTAATCATGGTGATTTAGTTCCATAATAGTTTTGGCAAAATTTAAACAAACCATGTAGAATGGTGTAGTTCAAAAAAAAAATCTACAACTATTCCATGTGAAACAATATCTAATAAAAGGCATAATAAATAAGCATGCCTTTAATTGGCATCACTCGATATTTATGTCGCCAATTTTAAATGTATATAAATACATACTTAAATCATTATAAAGTTGAACAATTGAATACACATATTTTATATGACATATCGCATGCGATTCATTATATTAAAAAGAGAAAATACATAAAATCCCCTCTGAACTTGCCAGCAAAACTTACTTTAGTACTTTAACTTTACGGGTAATTATTTACCCCCTAATCTCTTTTCAAGTGAATTTAATATCACCCAAAAATTATAATATCAGTCTCACATTGACAAGTGTATTCCACACGCTCCAAGTCATTGATACGTCAGCGCCACATCAGTGCCACATAGAATATTATTTAAATTTTGATTTTTTAAAATCTTTTTTTGATTCTTTTTATTTATTCACAAATTTAGAAAGAAATATTTTTAGAAAAAATTAGCATTTGTTCATCAACTATCACAATCCCTTTTGGTTAAAAAAACAACTCAGTCACAATTGCAATTGAACAAACTGAGTCAGATTGATCCAAGATCTCAAAACTATTCTCACAATCTCACAAAAACACATTTAATTTTGAAGACATTATTAAAACAATAAATAATGACTGAAAATTTAATTTGAGATGAAAAAAATGTAGATTTTTCACTAAAAAAAGCTTCAAGTTCATTACATTCAAACTCTGTGATAAATAATAATTTAGAAGCAAAAATAAACTATTGGCTTTTCTATTTTTTTTCGTGCTCATCACACCCTTTTACTGATTCAAAGAAAATGGGGGCGGGATGGGGGTGTTTCAAAAAAAAGAGAAAGAAGCTGGAGAGTTCTTCGAAGAAGAAAAAGAAAAAGGCAAGGCAAGTGGTGTTTCAGGTGGCGAGTCCGAAGAAAAAGAAAGTGGATCGCCATGGGGTTTCAAAGAGGAGATATAGGGTCAAGATGGGGTTTCAAAAAAGGAGAGAGAGGTGGGGGGGGGGGGGGGTTCAAGAAGAAGAACGAAGTGGTGCAAGTGGGGTTGAGGGCGGGAGGGGTGGTGGGGTGTGAGGAAGATGAAGGGGCTGGTGGTACTAAGAGCTGGGGATGGTAGGGTATGAGGAAGATGAAGGAAAGAATGATTATTGGCTAAAAAGAAAAAATTAGGACCCAGTTAGTCTTTTCTACGCGCAGTGACTTTTTTTACTTGCCACGTCAGCTATTTGGATGTATTTAAATTCACTTGAAAGATGTTAAGGAGGGTATTTATACACTCGTATAGTTTAAGTGCTAAAGTAAGTTGTGCTGCCAAGTTTAGGATTTTTTATTTTTTTTTATGTATTTCCCTATTAAAAATAATTTTGACTTTTATTTGTTCACTTCTTTTAGAGGTTAAGGGGGAGGGAATTCTTTGAACATTAATTATCCACTTTAATATATCAATTTAAATATTATCTTTCTTATGTTATATTCACAACATTACTACAAATTCTCCAAATCATTTCTTATTTCCTTTTGAAACATAAGTAATGAATATTATACAGAATGTATTTTCTATATATAGATCAATATACAAAATATATGATTTAACTTTTTATTTATATATAAAAAAAAAAAGAATTCCTTGCAAGCTATTAAAGTAAGCTATAAAATTAACATTGTTTGTAAGTTGTTTGTAAAAATTTGGCAAAAGGCATAAATTGTCCCCTAAATTTGTACCCAAAAGTCATTTACACACTTTAACTAATGAGGCGACCTATTACACACCTTAAGTACATAAAAGTGTATTTATTTTCCCCTTCCGTCACCCAACTCAGGGCACGTTTCGCTCCACCTAGTTGAGTGAGTCAACACGCTAATAAAGTCATTTTTATTTATTTATTTTAATTAAAAAAATCCAACCCAACGGTTATATTCACATTCTCTTCTTATAGCCCACCCACCCGACCCTAATAAACAAGAACCCTAAATTTTCACCCAAAAATCTGAATCAAGAACCTTAAATTCAAACATAATTCAAAATTCGTTCTTTTGAATCAAAGGTAACTCTTTTTCATTATTATTCATTCATCTCTTTTCCATTTTGATTCATTCCTCTCTTTTTCATTTTGATTTGTTTCTATCTATTTCGTAATTTTTTTGAATTTTTAGTTGTTTGATTCGTTGTAATTCTTATTAAGGTGCTACAATGGCTCGAATAAGCTTGACTAAGCTCTATTTACAAGAGGAAGATCATGAATCGGAAGAGGTACGATGCAAACATGGATTTGTTTTGCCTTTGCTGACCTCTTGGACCCCAAGAAATCCTAGTAGAAGATATTGGGGTTGTCCTTACTATGGGGTAAGTTAATTTTTTTTAAGAGTTGAATGATTTGTTTTGTTGTTTCAAGCGCCATAGAATGATTCGTTTTGTTTTTTAAGAATGCTAGATCATGCGATTTTTTACTTTGGAAGGATGATTATATTGATCCAAGATCCAAATTTGTGATTCTCAAGTTGTTGGGAAGAATTGTTGAACTTGAACATAGTGTTGAATCTTTTCGAAAAGTTGAAACTTCAGATAAGGAAATCAACAAGCCTACTAAGTCGACCAAATCTGTGGGAAGCAAAATAGATAAGAACAAGATAAAGACAAAAATGGACAATTTTGATGATGATTTGAAGAAGACGAAAGCAGTTGAAAAGAAATGGAAAAACAAATTGGCCAGGTCCAAGAAAAGGGAGAAACAACTTTGGATTGCTCTGTTGTGTGCTTGTATTTTAGGTGTAAGTTTAGTATTTCACGGAGTATTTTTTCTGAAAGGAGAAGGAGATTCAAGGAAATTGCCATGATCTCTTCTTGTACCAAAAATTTGCATAATTGTGTTGAACTTGTAAGGATTTTGTGTAATGAAAAGATGTTGGTTGAATTTGTTTGTGTAATGAAGTTGCATTTGTGTAATGAAGAATTTGCAAGGCTTCCCTTATCTTAATTTGTTTTATGTTGGCGAGTATTTGGTTTTGTATTTGGGCATAAACTATACATTTAGTGTAAACTATACGTTTATGTAGCCACTGCTAAAGTAGTCACTAATTGCCCTCCATAAACACATAATCATTAATCATCAACTAAAAGAGAAGCAATATTGTTACATAAACAGACAGCCATAACTGCATAATCATTAAACTCAAAATAGAAGTTAATAGTTGTCAAAGCAGTTACATAATCAAACACCAAAAATTAAAATGCAATCATAGCTGCCAATTCATTGTTGAGTCAATTCCCTAAATGATCACCCAAGTTTAGGGAATTGTCTTAAAATATCATTTATGTTTCATTTAGGACCAAAATATCACTCAACTATCACTATTTTCCTCCAAATATACTTGACACTCCAAAAGTCTCACTCTCTCCTAGTTGGCATGACATGTCATTAAAGTCTTTTTTTTAATAATATACTAATTTAATTCATTAAACCCATTTAACTAAAATAATGATCATATTTTTTTTAAAGATTTATTAGTTTATTAAGAATAAATTTTCATAATTAAGAATCATTTATCATAATTAATTTTTTTTATTTTTTTATGTGATGATGAATAGTTTTTTAAAAATTACCATAATGTCATCAATTTTGAATAATTATAAACACATATATTCAAAAAAAAATATTGATATATAAATCACTTACGAATGTCAACTTACATCAATTAATCATATACTATATAATGGATCAATAATATTAAAGATCAATTAACTACTAAAAAATAATTAATTGGGTGCTTTGAAATTCATATATACTTGCAATATCTTTTTTTTGAAAAGAAAATAGAAAGTGAATAATATTTATATTAGAAAATAAATTT